>APFE030254593.1:26597-70833 GCA_000404065.3 Pinus taeda
AAACAATCCCAATAATATATTAGAAATGTAATTTTACCAATATACCGAAAGAAAAATATTAAAGAAATTAAGGAATCATGCACTGACGCCAAAGTTACCTATAGGCTATATTACTGTGATTCGAATGCATTCATTCCTTGAATCTTTGAATATTTATAATATTTCTGTTCATCAATTTTATTTTATTTTTTAAAGCAATACACGGAATTGGAAATAATAAGCTCTGACACGGATAACGACCGGCAAAATTGAAATTAGTGACTAAACGATTGAAATTAGCGAGAAAATGAAGACTAAACTTCACACTAACCTATTACTAATTAGACATGCTGCAAAAGTGATCCTTCCCCGCAATGAACGTGAGTTGACTCTGTGGATTATTGCCAGCCATATCTTTGTTTTTGGGAATAGTGAAAAGTGGCTTAATCTGAATAAAAGAATTTTAAAATTTTTTGTAGAAGTAGTGTTTAAATTATATTTTTATAGTGAAAATAGATTCAGCACTATTAAAAACGTGTAAAAACACCTAAAATTTTAAACTTTAAAACTATAATTTAAATTTACCAAAATCCCTGACAAATTTTCTTTAAAAATCACTCGAATTTCCATAACCTCCGCTTCGTTAGACTATGCGCCCCGCAATGATCTTGAGTTGACTTTGTAGGCCTGGCCCAACTTACGTCTATTTCCTGGAAACTTCCATTGCTTGCTGCCCAATCTTCACTATTCTTTAAATTCTCGCTTCGCGTACTGCCTATTAAATGCGGGAAGAAGAGTGGAGAGTAGCATGCAGGGTAAGTTTTCAAAGCGGAAGGGAGAGAACAAACACCCATTAATAGCAGGAGCTGCAGAGGAGAATATGGAGATCAAACAAATAAAACGTCTTGCCGTTGTTATCATGGGAATGATTTCGGTAGTGTTGTCATGGGCAGTGTTTTGGCCTGCAAATTTGTCTCTCCCCAGTAACCTTATAAATCCATTCAATGCTTCGGACACTCTCATCATGTTCGCGGTATGCAATATTATCATAGTTACAATCACTATCAACGCCCACTTATCGCAAGTGCCAAGGAATTCAAATGAAGTTACAGCTTTTAAATTTTCTTCTGGCGAGGAATTTGGGCAGGCTCATTGTCAGAACAATAAGGTCATATCAGCAGGATCGTTTCGCGAGCAGGAAACGCCTAAATCCACTGAAAAGATGAAGTTTATCTTCAGAGCCGAGGACGCCGGTGCTGAGGCCAAATACTCTCCCAGCAACTTTGGAACAGTGGGTTGCTCCAGGGACAATTACATGGGGATTTGGGATGAGGATTTAAAGGATAATTTTCTGTGCACATCAGTACCTCATGAAGTGATGCAGGTTGTGGACGTTCCGGCGGTTATAGAAAGTAAAAATTACAGTGAAATGGCTCCCAATATAGACGAAGATTTGAAGCGAAGAGTGGAAGAATTTATAGCGAAATTCAAACGTCAATTGTGTCTTGAGAGACAACAGTCTCTGTCTTTAAGGAGATTGAAATTTGCACTGACTGATGACATAGAATAGCATCGCCGTGTATAATGAACGTGAAATGACTATGTGAATCATAACTTTGTTGCCTTATCAGTACCTCAAAATGGGTTCCATGATCGACGAAGATTTTAGCAGGAAAGTGGAAGAGTTTATTGACGAATTCAAACGTCAAATATTGTGCCTACATAGACACGAACAGTTGCTGTCTTGGTGTAGGTTGCACCCATGACATAGCATCACTGCGTATGTAATGTTCAGTTATTTATTGTAAATTGTGTGGACAACACACCCTTTTCCTATCCTCAAATCCCAGCAGAATCTTGTTTATTTGTAGTGTCAGTCTCATCTCTGGAACTTTATCTATAAAAGTCTGCTTCAGAGGTTGGGTTCACTATTTGGAATCTTAAAATAAGGGAAGCAGAATCAAAATCAAAGACGAGCTACTGATTTGTATATGAAAAGTCCAATTAATCTATTATATATTTTGTGAGGACATAACTTTTTAGGGTGTTATTTAATGAGATAAAATGTTACAAATGTATAAACAAAGATGCAGCTAGTTTGTGTTAATTTTATACACATTAAAGATTTAGACTTAATAATAGTGTTCTTTAATTAAATTAATTAATCAAAAAATGATATACAAAAGTGTTATACGAAAAGAATTATGATTTTTTTAGTATATATATGAAATTATTTATAATAAGATGAATTTAGAAATAAATTATGTTATATGTTTAAATTTATATACATAGTATATTATTTTCCTTAAATAATAAGTTATTGGTTAGTTTAATGTTTATGATATTTTTTTTATGATAAATAAAGTGTTTTTTTGTGAAATCATATAATTAAATAAGTATTCTGTGTTTATCTTAGATGATGTCTCCTTTAATTATTTTACTAATTATTAATCTATTTAGTCCTTATCATAATATTCAATAGGGTAAAATTAATCTCTACAAAATATCCATAGAATTTTTTAACTAATAATAATAATAATACAACATAAATAATTGAACTTTATAATTTATTTCAGTATATAAAATTTAAAATATGATAACTTTAACTATTAATTATTTATATTATTTTCTAAACCATTTAATTGAAGATGAAGATGAAGATGATGGTTAACGTCCACTGAGACCAAATAATGATCTATCGGACCTAAAAAGACAAATTATTTATTTTGATTTAAGATTTTATTCCTATGCTCAAAAAGCTTGGAGAGAAGCCTCCCGAGTTCATTATAATTTTGGCATTGTAAATTTAATAAATTGATATCATATTATAACGATATAGATAATAATGCAGTTGTCTATAATGAGACTTTTTGAAAGTTTTTTTTAGCGGATTTTTCCGGTCAAAATCCGGCAGCAATTTATTGGAATCCCAAGTTTGATAGCTAGTTTCTGCACAATCAAAAGGTACCAAGGGTTTTTCAGGGTGGTGAATCCAAATATGCAATTAAAAAACCATTTTAACTGCTAAAAATCAAGATTTAACCTCATTTCTTCTTCCAGATTCCGTCACGGGAATCTCCAAAAAATCCTATTATAGACGACGATAATAATCACTCCCAAATTTGTGCGTACACAACTAAGTTGAAGTTGTACGGTTAGAAATGACTTTATTAAGCGACGTGAGCTGCAACTTATGGAGAATTTGCTGTCGAATAACGTCAATCACCGTCATGCAAGGTAAGGTCAATCACAATCAATTGAGCTGTCAGAATATGGATATCTGAGATATCTGGCGATGAAGAAGTCATTAATGGAGCACGACAACATGGATGTTTTCATGATACCGGTGAATTGATCGCCGAAGACTTTAGAGCATTTAGTATTAGTTGAGTAGTCGGTGATAGTCAAACTTTGAATATATGTCTGCAATTTAACATTTATAATTAAATGGTCTTAATTCGCGGTAGGCGTTTCTATATTGACCTTACGTGGATGAGAAGGGGTTGATTTTTTTATTTTATTTTTAATGTACCGCGGAGATTGAATGTTTTTTTAATTTTATTTTTAATGGAGTGCCCAGATTAAATGTGAAGCGAATATATTTCAAATATCTTTCGTCTGAGTCCCAAAACCACGGCTTTCTTCTCAGTCCCAAATCCACGGCTGTTGCACCAGGGATAGCGAAGAGCTCTGGAAAAAAAAAATATTCAAAGTTTTGAACTTTCTCCCTATCTGTAAGATTCAAAGTTTTCCGTATTTTAGTAATTGGATTAACAACAAAACCACGGAAGAAAGCACGTTTTATTACTAGTAACTTCGGATTTGCATTGTTTAGCCACGAACAAATGACACAATATTCTCTGTCTGTGTGGTCTAATCTTTCAGTTGATGGTGCTATTCAGTTGATGGAATTGTGTGATACAAAGAATATCGATTTTTTAAAGATTTAGATTGTATAATCTGGAGAAATTTTGTATGTATTTAGTTAGCATTTGTCAAAATATTGCTTTGCAACGTATTGTCCTTTTAACTTATTCTCGACTTCATTACCATACAGAATAATCCTTATAGGCACTGTCAAATTATAAATTATTCTAATCAATCAAATTACACATATTATAATTACATTTATGAAGATGATATAACGACTAATTTAGAATCTGGAGGAATTTTGCATTTATTTAGCACTTCTCAAAATTGTGAAGGATATTGCTTTAGGAGGCATTCAAGTTATTCCCCGAGATTATTCTCAGACGCTATCAAAACACAAATTTTTTTTCTAAATTAAATTTTTCTAATTTATCAAATTAAATATTCAAATTAAATTATATATTTATAAAAATAAAACGGATTTATCTTAATCACATTTATGAATATGATTATGTTAACTAATTCTATCATTTATTAATAAAAATAAATATTACTCACTCAATTAACTATGAAAATGAAACAAATCCTATCTCAATCACATTTACACATTTATTTAGCTAATCCATAAAAATAAAACCAGATTTCTTAATCACATTTACTAATATGATTCTGTTAACTAATTCTAGTTGGAAATAATTAGTTCCTACTTGTCTATGGTTGTAATTCTCCATTTGAGGAGTCTATTCCTATATAATAGGAATTTAGTTTCTCCTAGTTTAGTGTGTGGTTAAGAGAATCTCTCAACCACACTAATGTACGTCCAAGATAGAATTCCTATCTTAAGACTATTGATTGTATAAATATGTGTGTAATTTTCTCATTCAACAATTAATAGAATATATTATTGAGTGTCTGCAATTTTATCTTGGTATCAAAGCCCTGAGGGCTAGCCCCTCGTGGGCTTGGCCCATCCTGGGCTGAGGGAAAATAATTCAGTGTATAATTTCATTATTTGTTTGTCCATCGAAAGCTGTGTGGGTAATCACACCTGTGGACGCCAAGCTCAATTGCAATCCAGCGCAATGCGGAAGCTGCAGGGCTTCGCACTCACAGAGCGCAAATGGCTTCTCCCTCTGGTGGCGAGCTCGCTGATATCGATCTTGTTGATTGTAGCTGCCCTGGTTCGATCCGAAGACTCCTGCCGCCCGGAGGTGCCGCCATGCAAGAGGTATCTGATATCGGGATTTGACGGCGACGGAGAGAGGATCAAGAGGCTCCTGTAGGTGATTTATCATCCGAGGAATCAGTATCTCTTGCACTTGGACAAGGCGGCACACGATGCTGAGAGGATAAGTCTCGGATTACACGTGCAGTCGGTGCCTGTTTTTGCAGCGGCTGGAAATGTCAATGTGATTGGAAAGGCGGATTTTGTGACTTACAGAGGACTGACGGCCATAGCTTCTACGCTTCATGCAGCTGCGCTTTTGCTGAGATATAGTAGAAATTGGGACTGGTTTATTAACCTTAGCGCCTCGGACTATCCCTTAATTACTCAAGACTATTTGCTTCACGTATTTTCCTATCTACCAAGGGATCTGAACTTTATCGAACATTTGAGTGACATTGGATGGAAGCATCAGAGAATTTGAGTGAAGACCTGCGGGCATCCTTAAGAAATTACTGCTGAATTTCCCCAGCAGGGGCGGTTTGCGACTTGGGGACCTGATGGGATGGGACTCCAACCCTCGATTTCCGCATCAGACTCGTCTCAATTCCTTTGACGAAATAGCAGATAGCAGAGGAGGACGAAGATGTGTGAGGTTGTGTAAATCGAGGAGGAACCATTTTTTTCTATGTGCAGTTTTGGGTGTGCCAAGGCCGGTGATGGCCGATTAAGATCCAACAAGTTGTTGTAGATTGCCAGCCCTAGCCTTGTGTGGAGACCACTTTGAAGCTAAGTTTGCAGTGTACTTTTTTGAGGTATAGGCAAATTAGTCTTGGAAATTTGTATACATAATGAGATTCGCAACCTCAATATGAAGTTATTTTGTTAGAATTCGCGACTCTAACGAATGATAGGTTCATGGAAGTTCCAAGAATTTATTTGACAAAGATGCCCAAGATGTGAACAATGAATAGATGAGGTAAAGCAGCGACAACAACAGTTATGGTGGACAGCAAAGAAGATTTGTTTCAGTTAGTGTGGTTTGTGGAATAGACTCCCTAGTATGTTGTAATAGTCATTGTATGTACCGAGAAATTCCAAACATTGAAGTATGGAATGTAAGCCTTGTAAAGGCATTTGAAAGTTCGTGGTGATCTCAAAACCACTTTGTAATGGTTTATGGTCAGCCTGAAACCATCTTTTGTTACTGTAATGTGATGGTTGGTGGTGAGCCAGAAACCATCTATAGAGTCTTAGTGGCTACAGGATTTGCCCGGTGGTGGCATATTGAAGTTGGCAGATTTGCCCAGTGGTGGTAAATCGGACTTGCCCAGTGGTGGCATATTGAAGTTGGCAGATTTGCCCAGTGGTGGTAAATCGGACTTGCCCGGTGGTGGCATATTGAAGTTGGCGGATTTACCCGGTGGTGGCAGATTGCCTTTGTGGCTGAATCGCTTATGTGGCTTGAGGTGCCTTTGTGGCTGTGTGTACACGGGAGCTTTGTGCTCGTAGGAGAAGGTGGACTGCAGAACACCTGGCTCGGAGTCAGATGATTTTTTCTGAGTAGAAGGGGATTGGCGCGTTTTTTCGCGCTAACAACAGCGCCAGGAAGGCCAACTGGCGCGTCTCTTAGGCCATTAATCGCGCCAATGGGCACAGGTTTTACGTTCAGGATCACGGCAATTCACCTTCAAGGGGATCCGCGGGATCAGAGAAGTTGTGGATCTGTCCGAGGGCGGCAGATTGTGTTTTTGGAGGTTTTGTACATGCAATTCGCCTGATGGTGGTGGATTTGACTATCATGACAAGTAGTCATTAAGGGGGGGAGTTGGAAATAATTAATTCCTACTTGTCTATGGTTGTAATTCCCCATTTGAGGAGTCTGTTCCTATATAATAGGAATTTAGTTTCTCCTAGTTTAGTGTGTGATTGAGAGAATCTCTCAACCACACTAGTGTACGTCCAAGATAGAATTCCTATCTTAAGACTATTGATTGTATAAATATGTGTGTAATTTTCTCATTCAACAATTAATAAAATATATTATTGATTGTCTGCAATTTTATCTTGGTATCAGAGCCCTGAGGGCTAGCCCCTCGTGGGCTTGGCCCATCCTAGGCTGAGGGAAAATAATTGAGTGTATAATTTCATTATTTGTTTTTCCATCGAAAGCTGTGTGGGTAATCACACATGTGGACGCCAAGCTCAATTCCAATCCAGTGCAATGCGGAAGCTGCAGGGCTTCGCACTCACAGAGCACAAATGGCTTCTCCCTCTGGTGGTGAGCTCGTTGATATCGATCTTGTTGATTGTAGCTTCCCTGGTTCGATCCGAAGACTCCCGCCGCCCGGAGGTGTCGCCGCGCAAGGCGTATCTGATATCGGGATCTGACGGCGACGGAGAGAGGATCAAGAGGCTCCTGCGGCCGATTTATCATCCGAGGAATCAGTATCTCTTGCACTTGGACAAGGCGGCTCGCGATGCTGAGAGGATAAGTCTCGGATTACACGTGCAGTCGGTGCCTATTTTTGCAGCGGCTGGAAATGTCAATGTGATTGGAAAGGCGGATTTTGTGACTTACAGAGGACCGACGGCCATAGCTTCTACGCTTCATGCAGCCGCGCTTTTGCTGAGATATAGTAGAAATTGGGACTGGTTGATTAACCTTAGCGCCTCGGACTATCCCTTAATTACTCAAGACGATTTGCTTCACGTATTCTCCTATCTGCCAAGGGATCCGAACTTTATCGAACATTCGAGTGACATTGGATGGAAACATCAGAGAATTTGAGTGAAGCCCTGCGGGCATCCTTGAGAAATTACTGCTGAAGTGCCCCAGCAGGGGTGGCTTGCGACTTGGGGACCTGATGGGATGGGACTCCAACCGTCGATTTCCGCATCAGACTCGTTTCAATTCCTTTGACGAAATAGCAGATAGCAGTGGAGGACGAAGATGTGTGAGGTTGTGTAAATCGAGGAGCAACCATTTTTTTCTTTGTGCAGTTTTGGGTGTGCCAAAGCCGGTGATGGCCGATTAATATCCAACAGGTTGTTCCAGATTGCCAGCCCTAGCCTTGTGTGGAGACCACTTTGAAGTTAAGTTTGTAGTGTATTTTTTTGAGGTATAGGCAAATTAGTCTTGGAAATTTGTATACATATTGAGATTCGCGACCTCAATATGAAGTAATCCTGTTAGAATTCGCGACTCTAACGAATGATAGGTTCATGGAAGTTCCAAGAATTTGTTTGACAAAGATGCCCAAGATGTGAACAATGAATAGATGAGGTAAAGCAGCAACAACAACGGTTATGGTGGACAGCAAAGTAGATTTGTTTCAGTTAGTGTGGTTTGTGGAATAGACTCCCTAGTATGTTGTAATAGTCATTGTATGTACCGAGAAATTCCAAATGTTGAAGTATGGATTGTAAGCCTTATAAAGGCATTTGAAAGTTCATGGTGATCTCAAAACCACTTTGTAATGGTTTATGGTCAGCCTGAAACCATCTTTTGTCACTGTAATGTGATGGTTGGTGGTGAGCCAGAAACCATCTATAGAGTCTTAGTGGCTACAGGATTTGCCCGGTGGTGGCATATTGAAGTTGGCGGATTTGCCCAATGGTGGTAAATCGGACTTGCCCAGTGGTGGCATATTGAAGTTGGCGGATTTGGCCGGTGGTGGTAAATCGGACTTGCCTGGTGGTGGCATATTGAAGTTGGCAGATTTGCCTGGTGGTGGTAAATCGGAGTTGCCCGGTGGTGGCAGATTGCCTTTGTGGTTGAATCGCCTATGTGGCTTGAGGTGCCTTTGTGGCTGTGTGTACATGGGAGCTTTGTGCTCGTAGGAGAAGGTGGACTGCAGAACACCTGGCTTGGACTCAGATGATTTTTTCTGAGTAGAAGGGGATTGGCGCGTTTTTCGTGCTAACAGCAGCGCCACGAAGGCCAACTGGCGCGTCTGTTAGGCCATTAATCGCGCCAATGGGCACGGGTTTTACGTTCAGGATCGCGCCAATTCACCTTCAAGGGGATCTGCGGGATCAGAGAAGTTGTGGATCTGTCCGAGGGAGGCAGATTGTGTTTTTGGAGGTTTTGTACATGCAATTCGCCTGATGGTGGTGGATTTGACTATCATGACAAGTAGTCATTAAGGGGGGGAGTTGGAAATAATTAATTCCTACTTGACTATGGTTGTAATTCCCCATTTGAGGAGTCTGTTCCTATATAATAGGAATTTAGTTTCTCCTAGTTTAGTGTGTGGTTGAGAGAATCTCTCAACCACACTAGTGTACGTTCAAGATAGAATTCCTATCTTAAGACTATTGATTGTATAAATATGTGTGTAATTTTCTCATTCAATAATTAATAGAATATATTATTGAGTGTCTGCAATTTTATCTTGGTATCAGAGCCCTGAGGGCTAGCCCCTCGTGGGCTTGGCCCATCCTGGGCTGAGGGAAAATAATTGAGTGTATAATTTCATTATTTGTTTTTCCATCGAAAGCTGTGTGGGTAATCACACCTGTGGACGCCAAGCTCAATTCCAATCTAGCGCAATGCAGAAGCTGCAGGGCTTCGCACTCACAGTGCGCAAATGGCTTCTCCCTCTGGTGGCGAGCTCGCTGATATTGATCTTGTTGATTGTAGCTGCCCTAGTTCGATCCGAAGACACCCGCCGCCCGGAGGTGCTGCCGCGCAAGACGTATCTGATATCTGGATCTGACGGCGATGAAGAGAGGATCAAGAGGCTCCTGCGGGTGATTTATCATCCGAGGAATCAGTATCTCTTCCACTTGGAAAAGGCGGCTCGCGATGCTGAGAGGATAAGTCTCGGATTACACGTGCAGTTGGTGCCTGTTTTTGCAACGGCTGGAAATGTCAATGTGATTGGAAAGGCGGATTTTGTGACTTACAGAGGACCGACGGCCATAGCTTCTACGCTTCATGCAGTCGCGCTTTTGCTGAGATATAGTAGAAATTGGGATTGGTTTATTAACCTTAGCGCCTCGGACTATCCCTTAATTACTCAAGACGATTTGCTTCACGTATTCTCCTATCTGCCAAGGGATCTGAACTTTATCGAACATTCGAGTGACATTGGATGGAAACATCAGAGAATTTGAGTGAAGACCTGCGGGCATCCTTAAGAAATTACTGCTGAAGTGCCCCAGCAGGGGCGGCTTACGACTTGGGGACCTGATGGGATGGGACTCCAATCCTCGATTTCTGCATCAGACTTGTCTCAATTCCTTTAACGAAATAGCAGATAGCAGAGGAGAACGAAGATGTGTGAGGTTGTGTAAATCGATGAGAAACCATTTTTTTTCTATGTGCAGTTTTGGGTGTGCCAAGGCCGGTGATGGCCGATTAAGATCCAACAGGTTGTTGCAGATTGCCAGTCCTAGCCTTGTGTGGAGACCACTTTGAAGTTAAGTTTACAGTGTATTTTTTTGAGGTATAGGCAAATTAGTCTTGGAAATTTGTATACATATTGAGATTCGCGACCTCAATATGAAGTTATTTTGTTAGAATTCGCGACTCTAACGAATGACAGGTTCATGGAAGTTCCAAGAATTTATTTGACAAAGATGCCTAAGATGTGAACAATGAATAGATGAGGTAAGGCAGCAACAACAACGGTTATGGTGGACAACAAGGTAGATTTGTTTCAGTTAGTGTGGTTTGTGGAATAGACTCCCTACTATGTTGTAATAGTCATTGTATGTACCGAGAAATTCCAAATGTTGAAGTATGGAATGTAAGCCTTGTAAAGGCATTTGAAAGTTCGTGGTGATCTCAAAACCACTTTGTAATGGTTTATGGTCAGACTGAAACCATCTTTTGTCACTGTAATGTGATGGTTGGTGGTGAGCCAGAAACCATCTATAGAGTCTTAGTGGCTACAGGATTTGCCCGGTGGTGGCATATTGAAGTTGGCAGATTTGCCCAGTGGTGGTAAATCGAACTTGCCCGGTGGTGGCATATTGAAGTTGGCGGATTTGCCCGGTGGTGGCATATTGAAGTTGGCGGAATTTCCCGGTGGTGGTAAATCATACTTGCCCGGTGGTGGTAGATTGCCTTTGTGGCTGAATTGCATATGTGGCTTGAGGTGCCTTTGTGGCTGTGTGTACACGGGAGCTTTGTGCTCGTAGGAGCAGGTGGACTGCAGAACACCTGGCTCGGACTCAGATGATTTTTTCTAAGTAGAAGGGGATTGGCGCGTTTTTCGCGTTAACAACAGCGCTAGGAAGGCCAACTGGCGCATTTGTTGGGCCATTAATCACGCCAATGGGCACGGGTTTTACGTTCAGGATCGTGCCAATTCACCTTCAAGGGGATTCGTGGGATCAGAGAAGTGGATCTGTCCGAGGGCAGCAGATTGTGTTTTTGGAGGTTTTGTACATGCAATTTGCCTGATGGTGGTGGATTTGACTATCATGACAAGTAGTCATTAAGGGGGGGAGTTGGAAATAACTAATTCCTACTTGTCTATGGTTGTATTCCCCATTTGAGGAGTCTGTTCCTATATAATAGGAATTTAGTTTCTCCTAGTTTAGTGTGTGGTTGAGAGAATCTCTCAACCACACTAGTGTACGTCCAAGATAGAATTCCTATCTTAAGACTATTGATTCTATAAATATGTGTGTAATTTTCTCATTCAACAATTAATAGAATATATTATTGAGTGTCTGCAATTTTATCTATTCTATCATTTATTAATAAAAATAAATATTACTCACTCAATTAATTATGAAAATGAAGCAAATCCTATCTCAATCACATTTACACATTTACTTAGCTAATCCATTACATCACTTATTCGCAAGAAAAGTGAGGGCTCCCTTAATAAGGTCGTGACTCCGTTTGTTTATGAAGGGATCATAATCCTAATCCGTTTGTTCACGAAGGGATCATAATTCTGATCTGTAAACTGCAAAGCACATAGGTGAATGATTATTTTGATAATATACCTATGTATATACCTGTAGATTTTGGCCGTGGATTTTGAGAAAATATAGCTATTTCATTTCATTCCTTTAAGCTGACTGACAAACATGACCAATATGATTACAATCTTCCCTTTAGAGCTCCATTTCCCAGAGAAACTATAAGCCACCTGCTCGCAATGCCCTTCGGAATTTATAGTAAGTTTCCTGAGCAGGCTGCAACTATATCCCATTGATATTCCAACATTCCCATGCGTGCTGCAACAAGCAGAATAACTCAGTGTTCATAAACAATCATCATCAGTGATTTTCTGTGAGAGAATTATCGAACTTCTGTATTTGCTGTGTAAGCTCATTGAAAATGGATTAAAAACAAGAAACAACCTAACACATACGTAAATAAGTTCAAGTTTAATATACAAACTAAGAATGTTTACAATCTATGTTTGAAGTTCAGTATTATTGTTGATGGAATTTAGTTTGAGTAGTATGACAGACGTTCTCTGTTTCTAGTTACATGGGTTGAAGTACTAGAACAAAAGGAAGACAAAGTTGAATGAAAAATACTGGCAGTCCTGAAGTGAGGAGACTCAGACAAAATTGAATGAAAAATACTGGAAGTGAAGAGATCCTGAGGTTGCTCACAACGGTGACAAATTTATTGAATCACAAATCAATAAGTACAAACTTATACAGTGACATTTATATAGGGAGATGTAACAACTTATTAGAAAATAATAACTACTTCCTAATTACAAACACAATATTAATAATTACATTTTCTTCATTATTTTGTAAGTTCCCCCTTAATGGAGAAATAGTTGATTTCCAAATCTAGCATCTCCCTAAATAATTTAGATTTCACCTTCTCAAGGGGCTTTGTGAAAATATCAGCAGCATTTATAAAATGAAATTGGGCATCAACATGCTTTGTCCTTGTATGAAAAATCGAATTATTTTCCAACTTGATTGAGCTCTTGTTGTCACACTTGATCATTGTAGCCTTCTTTTGTTCTTCTCCAACAACTTGAAAAACTCGCCTCAACCAAACAACTTCACAAGTTGTTGCACACAAAGATTTATATTCTTTCTTTGTAGATGACAAAGATATAGTTGGTTGCTTCTTGCTGCTCCATGAAATAACCCCAGATACAATATTATAGTGAATTCATACCTTGTAGTAGATCTTTTATCATCTGGATTACCAGCCCAATCTGAATCTGAGTAACGTGTCAGCGCAACATCAAATGAATCAATATATTTAAGACCAAAATCAATTATACCTTTAAGATACCTTAGTACTTCTTTCACAGCTATCCAATGGCTTTCTAGAGGTCTCCTTCTAAACTAACTAAACACACTAACTGAATATGCAATGTCAACTGAATATGCAATGTAAGGTCTAGTTGTAGTAAGATAATTCAGACTTCCAACTAGTTGTTTCTACAATGTACCATCAACCTCTTTTGAACCATCATCAAAAGAGGTGTCATGTACCCTGTCGTTGATTCGAGCGGGGTAGATTGGGGTCGTTGAAACATGAGCCAACTATATCACATAATGACAAAGCAGTTTTGTCATTTTTTGAATTTATAACAAAACCCAAACATTAGTGCCAGCATATATTATTACATATTGTTAATCATGATTAAATAACACGAATAATTATTCTAAACCTACTTAACCTATCCTAAGCATGGTTAACCTATTCTAAAGGTGCGTTTTGATTTGCAAGCCGTTTTATTAATTTTTTCCTATTCAAAATAATATGAAATTTTATTTAAATACTTCATTGAACTTTAGCCAAGATTAAACAATTTTGCTAACTTTTCTCTAATCTAACTAACCATTTCAACCAATATTAAGCTATATGGTTGATTTATTTCCCTAACCTAACCTATTGGATCAAGTTTAACCATGATTAGCCAGTATGGTTAACTGAATCATTTATTTCTAAGTGGCATTTAAACAAGTTGCACACTTTTATACAAACATTTCTAAGTAAAGGTCTTCATGTATTTTTGTCTTTTTCTAGTGGCATTTGGACTGCTCACCTGGGGGGACATTTTTCATATATTTTTTCCTTTTGTCTTCTCTTTTCTTTGTTTTTGTTTTTATTTTTTTCTTGTCAATTTTTTTTTTTTTTTAATCCCTACAAGTTTTTATTTTTATTTTTCTATATATATATATTATTATTTTGGAAATAAATTTCAAACATGAAACATTATTTACATTTTTCAAATATAAAATCATCATGTAAAAACAAATCCTCCTATGGAATATGGGACCCTAACACAAGGATAAATAATCTTTCATTAATGATGAAAAATCCAAACTCGGGATGGGACTTCCACGTTCCACCCGACCATCATATATAGAAACATCATATATATATATACTATATATATGGTGGTTTGGTATATATACTAAACACCATATCTAATCATATATAGAAACATCATATAGCATATACCAAATCATTATAAATCATATATCGACCACTATAAAGCATATACCAGACCACCATAAAGCACATACCAAACCACCATAAAGAATATACCAACCACCATAAAGCATATACCAAACCACCATATCGAAGCTTCTTTGCCTCAATTGGAAAACAAGGAAGGATACATAAACTGCATTTGATCCGCCATCTCCCATGTAGATTCATAGGGTCCAAAGTGCTTCCACTGCACTTTAACTTACTTGATTGCTCGGTTTCGGAGTATGAGCACCTTTTTCTGCAATATACAATGAGGTTTCAACTGGAATTCTCCATTTGGTTCCACCTGCAATAAAGACCATTCAATCACATGATCAACATGCTTAACATACTTCTTAAGAAATGATACATGGAAAACATCATGGAATTTCACTATCGGAGGCAGTGCAAGTCGATAGGCTACTGGTCCAATCCTCTCAATGATACTGTAGGATCCATAAAACCGTGGTGCCAACTTGGCACATGATCTAATTTGCAAGGAGCTTTGCTTTGGTTTGATGCACAAGTACACCTGTTCCCCAACCTAGAACTCCTTGAATAACTTGTTCCTATATACATAACTCTTCTTCTTATCCTGTGCTATCTTTAGATTCTTCTGGATTAAATTCATTTCTTGTTCCATGTCTGCCAACATATCTGGTCCAATCAACACCTTTTTAATCGGATCACTCCAACTGATAGGAGTGTTACAACTCTGCCCATACAATGCCTCAAAATGACTCATCCTTAACGACTCCTGATAACCATTGTTGTATGCCTCAAAAGGAATTTTCCCACTTCCATTACTAATGCATCACATACATCCTCAACATGTCCTCTAATATCCTGTTGACCCTCTCTGTATATCCATCTATCTACAGATGATAAGTTGTGCTGAAGGCCAACTATATGCCCAAACTTGCAAATAACTCCTTCCAAAACTTGGAAGTGAACTTCGCATCCCTATCTAACACAATCTTCTTTGGAACACCATTCAATGTGACCACATCTCTAATGAATACCTATGCTACATCACTAGCTGTGAATGTATACTTAACTAAAACGAAGTGTGCAACCTTTGTCAATCTGTCCACAATGACCATAATGGAATCATGTTGTCTCACTGTCTTTGGCAACCCTGTGATGAAATCCATGGAAATGACCTCCCATTTCCACTTTGGAATCACGATTGGATGTAGCAATCCACCTGGATGTTTACACTATGCTTTCACTTGTTAACAATCAAAACATCTAGCCACAAACTCTCCTACATATCTCTTTAGATTCAACCAATAATAAAATTTCCTCACTGCAGTTAATGTCTTCTGATGACCTGGCTGACCTGAATAAGGTTTCACATGAAACTCTCTCAAGGTCACCTTCTTGAGTTCACTGTTATGTGCTACATATATCTTGTCTCAGAAACTGACCAATCCATCCATTGTAAAACAATAATCTCAATCCGGAAAAGGGTTAAATTTATACTGAGTAAGTGCTTGACAATATTTTCATATTTTGGGTATCTGACAAGAGTTGAAAGAGAAATCTGGGGGATTTCTTTTTCGTAAGTTTACAGAGCCCAAAAAAGTGATAAAAGCGCGCTCCTTGGTCAAAATAAACAGTTCAAAACATGGAAACAATTGTCAAACAATTGTTGACCTACTCAAAACATCACAAAAAGGATTAAAATTACATGTTTCATGGTAAAAATGGGTTGTAACTAGGTCAAAACATTAAATGTGAATAAAAAAATAAAAGAAACAACCATAAATATCCAAAATGACTATTCATATTTACCATTTCACATTTACCTTCAATGGTGAGAATTCTGAGTAGTTTTTTTCCCTCGATGCATTTGATTGCACTCAATATGATGGATCGTTTCAACTATCGTCGCTTCTCGGTAGGAGCTAAGACCTTTCTCTTTTGATTCATGGTCCTATTTTATGATTTCATGCAAGCTTTAGCCATTTTTTTGGGCCTTGGGTTCAAAAAACTCGCCCTAGGACCAACACAGGCCCAGGTAGTCAAAAAGTATGTTGCACCTAAGTGAGGGAACAATGCAGGGAGGGGTGCAATGCATTGTCTCTCCTCTTGGGGGTGCCTTGCGTGAAACTCCCAATTTCTTTTGGGTTTTTGATGTTTCTGAGACTTAAACTACTGATTTGTTCATGCAGATATTGGGCCTGTTCAACCAATAGGTGCCTCATATCTCGTTCGTGTAGGAGAACAACCACAAGTTGCAGTAGAACCAACACAGGTTACTACAATAGGATAGGATGCGCTATAGGATCTAAATGTAGCTGAGGACCTAATAGAGGTAGAGCACCACATGGAGGGGCTGACGCATGGGATAGATGAGATCGTGATCAACTATATTCTGTGTTAGGTCCCTATAATACTAGTAATTACCCCATTACTATTGTAGTTGTATCCCTTATTAATATTGTTGTGCCCCTATTGTCCCCATATTGTTATTACTATGCCCCATAGAATCCCTCTATTGTTATTTTTGTGCCTTTATATTATTATTGTTACGTTGGCTAGGTTGTATTGTGACTCCTTAGACTCCTATATATTAAAAGGAGGTTTTGTCATTTGAATCATCAAAGAATCATTCATTTGTGTAATGTAAAGGAGGTTGCCCCCTCGAAGAGGCTAAATTCTAAGGCGTTGATCTATCTTTTCTATCCTTTTGTGAGTTGGTTTCATAACATTTGGTATCAGAGCTAATTATTTTTCCCGGTTTCCCTGCAATACCTCTTAATTCAACTTTCTTTCCTTCCACAGAAAATTTCATGAAAAGTTCTTGAAAATTAAAAGCTATTGTACCCAAGGATTGTAGCAATTTCTTCCTCTTCTTCATGAGTCATGATAGAGCTTTCATGTTGCTTACTAGGTTTTTGCATTTTCTTTCCTTAGGGAATTATTTACCGTAATAATGTTCTACTATGCCCTTTGAATTCTTTCAAAATAATTTTTCAAACCAAGCTTAAGCAAAAATTTAAAAAAATCTACACACCTTTTTTCACTTTGGAGCTTGATATTGCCTCTGATGTATCTTTGTAATTTCAGATCATCCAGTTCTGAAATTGCGAACTCTAGTAGCCCTCTGTGTCCTCTTTCCAATGCCACAGTTTGATCCAAATTGGATTCTCCAAGGAAGAGTTATGCCCAATCTCCCACAGTGACTTGATTATAGACTAGTTTAGTAGAGTGAACTTGTACAACATGCCACGTGTCTGTGTTTTGACCTTTGGCTCTGAAAAATATATACAGGAAACTATAGTCCATCCTCTTTTTGTTCCTTTTGATGAAACTTCAATCCGATGCTCAGAGAGAAAGTTATGATGATTTTCCCCAGGTCACTTGTTTGGAATGTAATTCAGGAGTCTGCAAAGAGATCAACTTCCTCAGATCATATCTTAGCAAATATAGTGCAAAAAGCTCTGAAATTTAGACCTGAGGTTCAGTGTGATTTCGTCTCAAATGGGTTTTTGTTTTTGCTTCTGAAATGACAAAGAAAAAAAGTTATAGTGAAAATTGCACGATGACCTATTTGGAGCAGCGAAACCCTAGAATCCTTCATTGGAAGGATATCTTCGTTTCTTTGTATCTAATAAATAGATGCAATGGGTCAAATGGTTGCCTATGGCTGAATGGTGGTAAAACACTTCCTTCCATACAACAACAAAAATGACCCCATTTATGGCACTTTATGGATATCAGCCACCATCCATCACATCATATTTAACAGAAAATTCCAAGGTTCAAGCAGTGGAACATCACATCAAGCATCAACAACAAGTCCTCCAACTCTTAAAGGATAACCTCGTGTTAGCGCAGAATAGAATGAAATAACAGGCAGATCAACATCGCAGCAAAAGAAGTTTTGGTGTATTTGATTGGGTATTCCTACGGCTACAACCATATAAACAAATGTCCCTCAAGCAAGCTAACAAGGATAATAAATTATCACCAAAGTATTATGGTCCATACAAGGTGTTGCAAAAAATTGGTACTATGGCATACAAATTGGAGCTTCCTACAGCATCTCGAGTGCACTCAGTTTTCCATGTTTCATGTTTAAAGAAGGTTATAGGTGACAAGCTCCCAGTTCAAACAATATTTCCATAACTTGATGAGGAAGGAAAAATTATATTGGAACCAGAAGTAGTCACAGAAACAAGAACTCAATAGCTACGAAATCAATCAATTTCAGAGTATCTCATTAAGTGGAAGAACTTATCCGCTAAAGATTCCACATGGGAGAATGAGAATTTTATACAGAAGCATCCAGAAGTACTCAAGCGTTGAGGACAACACTATTTTTGAAGGAGAAGGGCATGTTAGGTCCCTATAATACTAATGATTACCCCATTACTATTGTAGTTGTGTCCCTTATTAATATTGTTGTGCCCCTATTGTCCCCATATTGTTATTACTATGCCCCATAGAATCCCTCTATTGTTATTTTTGTGCCTTTATATTATTATTGTTAGGTCGGCTGGGTTATATTGTGACTCTTTAGACTCCTATATATAGAAAGGAGGTTTTTTCATTTGAATCATTAAAGAATCATTCATTTGTGTAACGTAAAGGAGGTTGCCCCCTCGAAGAGGCTAAATTCTAAGGCATTGATCTATCTTTTCTTTCTTTTTGTGAGATGGTTTCATAACATTCTGATGCGACTTCAACAACACACCATCAGGGTGCCTAGCCATATTGGTCGGTTACTGAGCAAGATAGCTCATGTAGTGGCTTGTTATCATGAGTAGTTTGATTATTCTATTTAGATATTTGCATGTAGTTTTATATATGGGTCATGTGGTCATATGTGTCTCAAGCATAAATTTTGTAAAACCAAACTTTATATATATAGAGTTTCCGTGTTCCTATTTTGCTTTCAATGATGTGATGTGTCTTGAAATTTATTTACATTCATTTTAAATGTCTACTAAAACATGATTAGAAAGTGCATCTGTCAAAGTATTTAAATTTCCAGAAATGTGTTCATATTGTATGAAATCAAAATTTCTTTCTAAAAGGTGAACCCTTAAAATCATATGCAAATGGTAGGATTTCTAACTAAATATACATTAGCAAGTTGTAGTACCACAAGTTGTGAGTCAAGTCTAATGACTAAATGACATATACCATGTGAAATAGAATCAAACAATAGCTCGACCACTCCGTTATACTCAGCGATGTTGTTGGTATAGCGACAAATACAAATCCCTTGTAGACTCACTAACTCACGATGTGGAGCAAAGATAGCCCACGTTGCAAAGGATAGGTTTTGAGTACTATGACTAGCACCATCAGCATAAAAAAGTATGGTTCAACGGATGCTGACATCTGCAAACCAATTGTAAAAGGAATCAACAGAAACCTTAGGAAACTCTAAAGAGACACACTGAAAACGAAATCAACACACCTATAGCGAGTATGTACACAATGTTACTACGCATGAGATCAAGCATATTATTTCTTTAGGTACAACCCATTTGTAGGTTGTGCCAGTGGAATTACATCAAAGTCAACTAACTCATAGGCCCCTTTTGCAAGGACACCCTTGACAGTATATGGAACTGACCACATAGGTTGGAACTTTCCTAATCTTAACTTATCAAATTCTTGGTCATATAAAATGATAAGGTCTCCTTCTGAGAAGACACGAGGCTTGAAACTTTTGTCATATTCTGCCTTGTTACGACTTTTATGAGCTTCATTAGTTATAGCGGCATCACAATGTGTCTCATCTAATCTGTTTAGATGTAAAAGACGCTCCTCTTCTATAGAAGTGGCAAGAAGAATTTCAACATCTAGTTTCAATGACAAAATCTCACATTCGATTGGAAGGATTTCTTCCAGACCATAAACCAATTGAAAGGGTGTAAATTTTTTTGTAGGCCTCATTGATGTTTTGTATGCCCACAAGGAAAAATAAAGGAGAAAATGATAGTTTGATGCTAAAGCTCCCTCTGCTGCTCCTTCCGTATCCGTCTCTACCCACTCATCTAGTCCTGCTACTCCTCGTCGGGGCTCCCGTAGCAAGGTCTAATCAAATAGGCTGGGTACCTCAAGGATCCTGCCCCTATTTCAACCTTCTTGGGACTATCACTTCACATCGCTCCACCTCACACTTGGAGGTATGGCTGCATGTGATCCCTCTACCCACTTCTCCAATTGTGGCTCCTCCACAATTGTCTGAGACTTCTTCTGGGACTGCATGTTGAGAGGTAATTTGCTCTCGCTCTCAACCACCAAGTCTCTAACATTTTCCTTGCTCCTCAAGGCTTTGCATGCATCCTAAACCTCAAGAGCATATAGGTTCTTAACTCGTGAACTGATCTGCTTCACCTGTCTCATGGTGATGTGTCTAAGGAACACATTTCCTTTATTGAAGAAAACATCATAGCCTTTGTCCTCCAACATTGTAACCGATACCAAGTTCTCCTTCAATCTAGGCACATACTTCACATATGTCAAGGTGATAGGAGCTCCATGCTCCCTCTAAAAAAACACTGTGCGCACTCCTGAAACACTAAACCTTTCGTCGTCGCCCATCTCTATGTGCATCTTGAGGTCTTTCTCTTCCAAGGTACTGAATAAACTTTTATCACCGATCATGTGGAATGAGGCTCCACTGTCAAGATACAAAATGGTGGGCCCCAGTATTGCAGCAATAAAGTTGCAATTCTTGGGACTCCCTTCTTTAATTTTATCAACCTGGTAGTTCGTAACAAACTTGGAAGCGACGGTGCTGTATGCACAAGTACTAGCTCTTGCCGCAGCTGTCACTTGGTTAGCTGGCACAAGTCCGCTAGGAGCTTAAGCAACTTCTATGAGCTCTTAGAAGAAGCTTTTTTAACTGATGGATGAAAGCTAACTCAAAGGAATCTAATCTACTTGAAGAAGAAACTGAAAGCCAAAAAGAAACGCAAACCTACCAAACCCTAATTTTACCAGCTAGTCCTACTGATGCAAGAAGGAAGATGCAAGCTACTGAATGAGATGCCATTGACTTCTAAGAAGGTAAAATGCATGTGTCTAAAGCTACTTCTATAGTAACATCTGAAAAAAACATCTTTTTGTATTTTTTAATAAGTTGTTAGAACTATCATGCATGTGATTTTAATTGGCTTTTGACTGTGCAGAGGTGTATTGGTGAGAGGAAATGATTGCAGAAGGCTGGGAAGGTTCGAAGAGGGCCTAAGGGGTCCCTAGCACCCTTCCAAAGAGTTTCACAGAATTTGGCTATCAAGAAACCTCATTCGTCAGCTTCTACAGGAAGTCTGCAGGGGTTCTACAGGATGTTTTGGAATTTCTACAGGATGTTCTGTGATTTTCTACAGGATGTTCAGAAATGGGATTTTGGAGCATGGATGGAGGGAAAAAGGTGGAGGAATGAGTATGGAGGTGAAATAGGGGTGTAGGGGAGTTCAATACTTGGAGGATGGAGTTGAGGAGTGGCACAGATGGTTATATTTGTTCAAGGAGGGATGAAACGATGTTGCACAAGAAGATGAGAATCATGGCAAAGTAAGCAAATGAGGCAAATGTAAGGTAAGGGTTCTAAGTGAAGGGTGAAGCAGGTAGGTTGTATGGAGTATGGGGAGGTAAGGAATGATAACAGGTACTCTGCAAGTGGTTTTTTAAACTGAACAAACAAACACTTATAAAACCTATGATCTAGTTACTTCAGTCTAATCTGACCTAACATCAAAAGGAAATGAACAGAAGTTTATTCGAAATGAAATACGTGAAATAGCTATGCAACTAAGCAATCATAAACTGAAGCATGCAATCAAAACTGATATCAAGTTCGACAACTAAGAATCCAACACTACCAATTGCATGGTGAAGCAAAGACAATGTTTTTGGTGGCAGCAAGGTGGCCTTGGTCCCAGCTCATGATTCCACTGAAGGAGAGGTGAGATCCAAGGTGTTTGATAGCCTTTTTCTGAAGGTCTTCCCTGTTATTGACTTATCAAACAAATCTGAACATGAAAAGCTACTTTAATCATCAAAAGCAATCTAAATAACAAAACAAGATTTAAATCTAAATAGCAGAGTTTATTTTAAGAATGCAGCAAACACACATGAAAGTAAACAAAGGAAGTACTGGGCACTTGAGATGGGCCCAACCCCAAGAGCTACAGCCTCCTAAGAGAAATTAGAGCTGGTGCAAAGATGGATTCATCTTTATTGCTCAAGAAATAATAGTTACATAAAAAATTGTTCACAAGGAAAACTTGAAAATATGCTGAAATGCAGAGCTAAACTACTGCCTAAAAAATGACTAAAATCAAACTACAGACTAGCTAGCTTCTGCCTACAAAGTGACTAACTACTGGCTAACCAAAATGATGCCCTAAGCCCTCTTATTTACACAAATTGACGACCCCAACGGTCCTCCTAAACTTTAGGGACTCGGCTACGCAAAACTTGCTGTTAACAGCAGTCCTACTTGACTTGCTTGGCTGCCCTTGTGATAATTGATTTGGTGGCCCTTGAACTCCGAGCTGATGGTGCAGAATTCAAGGTAAGGGCCCATAAATGAAGGGGACACCTTCCTACAAATCCTCTCTCTTGTTCCTCCACGAATTTGTCTGCCAAGTGCTCATTAAAACCTTTAACTTTGTCTCAAAATTGACCAAAAACACTGTACAAAGCACACATTAGACTTGTTTGCATAATGACTAACCCAATTCACTCTATTAGCATAAATATAAAAAAAAACATGCAATAAACTAATGAGAATGGTGGATTAATTCGAATTAGGAGGTCGAATGAGCCCATATAATTATCCATTTTTGGGGCTCATCATCACCCCTACTGAAAGTGTTGCTCATCCTTTGAGCAACTAATCTATCTCCTCATCTTTGATGGCCCTGGTGGCCTCCCTGTCATGCCAAGCTTTTGAAGTGATGTCCTCTTCTCGGTCATAAAACCTTGCTTTTCTCTCTGCTTCTTCCCACTGTCTGTGGTCCTTTTCCTAGAGAATTCTCAGCTTCCTATAGAACTGTCTCAACATCCTAAAGAAAGGCTTTTGTGTCCAAACTTTCCATTCTCTCCCTCCAGGTGGATGTCTTCGGGTTTCCCCACTCATAAGTGATGGATGCCTTGGAGGGGGACCTCTCCTTTTGTGTGGTAGGGGTGTCTACAATTGTGATTGGCTATTTTGACAGAGGCTGGGGTTTGCCAGTCTTAATCCTCACACTCCTTCTTGCCTTAAAATACAGGTGAGGCTCCCTCTTTCGCTTTTCCTTCTGCTTGGGAGATATGAATAGGGTGGCCAGCATAGCTGCTACCTCCCTAGCTAGAATCTCGAGTGATTTCTTTTTCTGCTGCCCTTTCCCCAGACTTCCTGTAGAAAGTCCTGTAGTGGCCGTTTTCTGGCTTCCTGTAGAAGCAGTTTTCTGGCTTCCTGTAGAAATGGTATTTGCTGATTTGGCTTGCTTGGCTGGGGGTGCCTTCTCTTTGACTTGTGTTGTGGTTGCCTTGGGTGTGCCCTCACTTGTTTGGACTTTTTCAGTCCTCTCTGCCTGGGTTTGCAACCGCTTCTCCCTTAGCATCTGTGTTTCTACTCCACCCACAGCTTTGGCCTCAACACCTTGTCCTATTTCTTGCTTTTCTTCTTGCTTTTCCTGTGGTGGTCTGTCCTAGGTTTCCTTACCCTTGGCTTTCTCCTCTGTTGTTTCCTGACCTACTAGGGGACCTTCCCGTAGTCGCTGCTCTTCAGAAATCTATGTTATGTCTGCCCCTTGAGTTTCATGTTGCTGTAACTAATTTTTCAGCAGTGCATCTTCCTCCTGTAGCTGGGAGTTTTTTTATTTTTTATTTTTAATGCTTTCACTGTGTCTCATCATGGCCAACTTTCCTCTTAATTCCTTTAGCTTGTCCTCCATGTGGTGTCGAGTGTTTTTTCCATCAAAATGCTCAAGTGAGAAAGCAGGTAGAACTGAAAACAGAGGGATAGCTGAATTTTCATCTTTTTCTGAAGCCAAATAAGGAATTTCCCATGTGCTTCTCCTTACAACATCACATTGCAAAATTTCCCTTTGTTTTAAACTACTTTTATCCCGAATTTGACTCTCTGCTTTTGAATTTTTTTTTTTTTTTTTTTGTAGAATAATGGATAAATAACGCAGTTTCTTTCTAGAGAGTAGGCAGATATGCAAATTCGTTTCTTTTTTTCACACAGGCCGGCTTCTATGGTTGCATGTATTTTCTTTACAGCAGAATTTAAGAAAGAAGGAGACATACTTTGAGTGCAAAGAAGGAAACAGAAAATTGTGTAGAACTCAGGGAAAATATGCATGCAGACTTTTAAACTTTACTCTTTTTTCAATCCACTGCTGTGTTTTTAATCATTCAAATAAGTCATATGTAGATAGATTTCCCCGAGCCTACCTCATTTCAAGCTCAAATTTTGACAAAAATCTCGGGTTTTCCTTCTGCAGAGCTGTTTTCTGTGTTTCCTATAGAAGACTTCCTGTAGAAACGCCTGTAGAGCGCCCCTGCGCCTCTGAGCAAGCCTGATACGCATCAGAATCTCGAAGACAGGTAGAAAAACCAGTGGAGGATGACTAGTTAATCATTTGGTGCATAATTCAGTTGAGGATGTTGTAAGTGAAAATGAACAGCAGTTTGTGACTTTCAGCCGAGCCTTCTTTAATTGCTGCGTGATTTGTGGTGAGGTGGCAAAAATGTGCGCTGGCCCATGCAGACGGTAGTGCTGTCACAAAACATCATGTTCCCTACCTGTGATCACTCCATCAATGACAGTGAAGGTCAAATAGTCATCATTACATGTCTCCCAATTTCCTCCTGAGATGGCTGAGCGCACGTGTCTCATTCACCCACCGAGTGTTGTTGAACTAGATGCTAGCTGGCCATCGATTTTCTTAATCCCGACCATCTCATTGTTCATGCAGTTTTCAAATTACATTCATTCAATTAGAGGAACGAGTTTTAGTCATGTACCTGGAAGTCGAATGGTTGCTGTGAGGTGCTGTGGCCTTTCATTTGCTGCATCCACTGGTTTTTGTGGTTGCATGATGGCTTGGTGGCTGATTCATGGCTATTTTGTTCTTGTGCAGCTATCCTTTGGCCGAATCCGTGCTGCAAGAGCTGGTTTCACGTTCAGATCTGCACCCTCAAGCTGATGCTGCTGAATTTTCACAAGACTGAAACCTGTTTTCGCCATTGCTCCCAAACGATAGATTGAATCGATTTGAAACTTGCTGAGAATGTTCCTATCATCATTATGCACCTCCCATAGCAAAATCGCAATCAATGGATGCACAGATTTCGAGGAAACCAAGAAATGGCTGAAGATTATAGAGATCAATTTCTCGGAAACCGTTCATCGGAATTGGCTAAAACTTATTGGGTAAGTTACTATCACCCATATTCATCTCCCCATGAAACATGTTTTGAAACAGATGCACGGATATGGAGAAAATCCAAAAATAGTTGAAGGTGATGGAGGCCAATTTCTTGGAAACCGTGCACTAGAATTAGCTGAAATTGCTCGGATATGTTTCCATCATCCCTATACAACTCCTTGTAAAATGGTTTTGTAAATGGATGCACGGTTTTCAAGTTACGGTAAAAACAAATTCTATTCTATGTATTTTTTCTTCAAAGCATTCTGCAAGTTTTTGCATCGAAAGAAAAATTGAGCTTGGGCTGTGATGCAGGCATGGAGATGATGGAGGAGGAGTCTGAAAATTGCAGGAGGACTTCTGAACCTTTGAGGAAGCTATCATGTTCACCAAACTACCTTTTTGCAATCCATTTTTAGCTTCTTGTAATTTCCACAGGAACTTCCTGTAGAAAATATAATTTTCATAAAAGAAGCACAATGAGGTGGAAAAAATGGTGGAGAAAGGTGAGGGATGGAAACATGCATGTGTGTAGGCCTCATGGACATATTCCCAGCCTTTGGGTCCTCTTCGGAGATCAATTTGGCTTTTTTGTAAGCTTCCTGTAGAAGACACAGAACTTCCTGTAGAAAACACAGTTTTCATAAAAGAAGCACAATGAGGTGGAAAAAATGATGGAAAAGGGTAAGGAATGGAAACATGGATGCTTGCAGGCCTAACTAATAGATTCCAAGCTTTAGATTCCCTTCCAAAATCGAATCTAGCTTGCCTGAAGGTTCTACAGGATGTTTCCTGTAGAAATACAGAACTTCCTGTAGAAATGCCTGTAGCTTCCTGTAGAAAGCCCAGAACTTCCTGTAAAAGGCCCAATCTCAATCAGAATGTGACCAAATCCTAGGAGAGGTGAGTGGTCATGGAGGGGGTGTATGAGGGGGTGTCCTTGAGCCTGGTACGGACTCTCGTGCTCGTTTTGTGTGCCCCTCTTTTCCTGCAAAGTATTCACTACAACTTGCAATTTTTCATAAAGATTAGGCTTTTTTTTTTTTTTTTTTTTTTTTTCAAAACAACTAGGGTGCCTCATGGAGGTTTTCACCCTAATTGCCTGCCCTGGGTGCCTCCAAGGGAGGTTTTCACCTAGGGATCTTATTCTCTCTTTCTTTTTCTTTTTTATCTTTTTTTTTTTCTTCTTACCCATTGACCGCCTCATGGAGGTTTTCAATCAATGAGCCAATCTAAGGCATCTCCGAGGAGGTTTTCACCTTATATTTTTCCTCTTATTTCCATTTTTTTTTATTTTTCACTTTTTCTTCTCTTTTTTTTTACCCTACCCTACCCTACTTGAAAAACAGAATTGTTCTCAAGTATAAGAATACTTCCAATGGAGCCATGTGCACATCGAGATTAGAGACAAAATGATGTGGAGGCTTGAAATGCACGCTTTGACAGCTATCCAAATTTCAGAGACCAAATGATTTGAATTTGAAGGGATCAAACATAGCTGAAGAAGAGAGTACTGCTGCAACTTAGTGGCCGTCTGAAACCATATCTCAATATAGCTATGATATCCTTGGTCCTTTTGCTGATCTGGATCATTCTCCATATCTTCTTCTATCATGACCTTCACATATTCTTCTTTTTGCTGAGTTTTCTCTTGAATACATGGAAGATTTGATGGTAATCATGAGGGAACTCTCTCGATCTCTGATTTTGATGCCTTCTCTTCATCAAGTGCTGCCCATGGTTCTTTGATCTTTTCTTTTGAATCTTCTTTCGCCTTTGGTCCTTCAATGTTGTCAATATAATCTCTGTTTTGCAATACTCTTCCTGAGCTATGGTGAAGATCATAGAGCTTAAGAGGAGCCTTTTGGACATGTTGTGCCTCTGCTTTGCAATTGGGTTGAGCTATTCCAATGTGCGAGTTTGGAAATGGTGGTATGGGTAGTTGAATGGGGGTGTATATTTGAGATGGATGTGGATGGAGTTGTGGTTGGGCAGGTGGTGGAGGCAAATGAGCGGGATGAGAGTTGTACTGGGGCCTCCACCCTTGATGAAGTGCATTCCACTGAGGATGTGGCTGAGCATAAGAGTGAAATGAATGAGCAACTGGATGAGCATAATATGGATCTGTGAAGGAACAAGGAGGGGGTCTGAACCAGGAAGGATGAGCAGGAGGACCCCAAGAAGGCATGGAAGTGGCTTGATAGGGGTCATAATAGGTCTCACATGTCCCTTGCAATTCCTGTTGGTAAGGTATGGGTCCATGTGGCCTCCTTTGGTTCATGAAATAGAGTGGTTCAGTGACTTCTTTGGCCCTTTGATATGCAGCTTTGATTCTAGGCAAGAAAGGGCACTGATCTGTAGGATGGTATTCTTCATAGACAAAACACACTTCTATGGAGTACAATGGACATTCGTTCCTAGGATGCTTTCTAGTGCACCTAGGACAAAAGATGGCCAAAGCCGTCTTGGCTTCCTCTTGCTTCCTTTGAATCTGCAAGGTATCCAGTTGCATGGAAAGAAACTACCTCATCTCGCTCTTGAAATATTCCATCAGATTCTCACATGCACCTCTAAGGATTGAGTTGGAAGAAAAAGTACTGCTCCCAACATTTCTGTTTGTAGCCATTTTTTCCAGTGGAATTTTTTCCTCTTCTTCTTCCCTAGAGGTTCTTTAAATATGCCCTGATGTCCGCCCAGGGGTTCTTCTTAATCACAGCCATCGAAGAAGAGAGAAGGTTGACTGTGTGAAGCAGTGGGGGGTGTTGTATAAGTATTTTTCTGACTTATCTCTACTCCTACTAGGCATGAAAGGAAATATTTTTGGTTGCTTTTTGTATTTTTCTTCTTGTACCTGCAAAACTGAAATAGATTGAACTGCAACTAACTATCTTGCTGAAATGAAAATGCGGAATTGAAAGGAAAGCAAGAAAGGACTAATCTATTTTGATGAAATGAAATTGTAGGAATGAAATGCTAAGCTACGCTTGCAGAATTGAAATGCTAATCTACACTTGCAGAATTGAAATGCTAATCTACGCTTGCAAAATTGAAATTGCGGAATTGAAATGCTAATCTATGAAAGCAAGAAATATCTACTCTAATTTTGCGGAAATGAAATTGCAGAATGGAAATGAAATAAACTACTTAGCAAAAGGTTGTAGTAGAAAATAGAAGAAAAGCAGTAATCAACAATACTCTGACGCTTCCCCGGCAATGGCGCTAAAAAGAGTGGTGGGCCCCAGTATTGCAGCAATAATGCTGCAATTTCTGGGACTCCCTTCTTTAATTTTATCAACTTGTTAGTTCGTAACAAACTTGGAAGCGACGGTGTTGTATGCACAAGTATTAGCTCTTGCCGCAGCTGTCACTTGGTCAGCTGGCACAAGCTAGGAGCTTAAGCCAACTTCTATGAGCTTTTAGAAGAAGCTTTTTAACTGATAGATGAAATCTAACTCAAAGGAATCTAATCTACTTACAGAAAGAAACTGAAAGCCAAAAAGAAACGCAAACCCTAGTAAACCCTAATTCTACCAGCTAGTCCTACTGATGCAAGAAGGAAGATGCAAGCTACTGAATGAGATGCCATTGATTTCTAAGAAGGTAAAATGCATGTGTCTAAGCTACTTCTATAGTAACATCTGAAAAAAAACATCTTTTTGTATTTTTGAATAAGTTGTTAAAACTATCATGCATGTGCTTTTAACTGGCTTTTGACTGTGCAGAGGTGTACTGGCAAGAGGAAATGCTTGGTTCGAAGAGGGCCTAAGGGGTCCTTAGCACCCTTCCAAAGAGTTTCACAGAGTTTGGCTATCAAGAAACCTACATCGTGAGATTCTACAGGAAGTCTGCAGGGGTTCTACAAGATGTTCTGGAATTTCTACAGGATGTTCTGTGATTTTCTACAGGATGTTCATAAATGGGATTTTGGAGCATGGATGGAGGGAAAAAGGTGGAGGAATGAGTATGGAGGTGAAATAGGGGTGTAGGTGAGTTCAAGACTTGCAGGATGGAGTTGAGGAGTGGCACAGATGATTAGATTTGTTCAAGGAGGGATGAAACGATGTTACACAAGAAGATGAGAATCATGGCAAAGTAAGCGAATGAGGAAAATGTAAGGTAAGGGTTCTAAGTGAAGGGTGAGGCAGGTAGGTTGGATGGAGTATGGATAGGTAAGGAAGGATAATAGGTACTCTGCAAGTGGTTTTTTAAACTGAATAAACAAACACTTATAAAACCTATGACCTAGTTACTTCACTCTAATCTGACTTAACAACAAAAGGAAATGAACATAAGTTTATTCGAAATGAAATACGTAAAATAGCTATGTAACTAAGCAATCATAAACTGAAGCATGCAATCAAAACTGATATCAAGTTCGACAACTAAGAATCCAACACTACTAATTGCATGGTGAAGCAAAGACAATGTTTTTGGTGGCAGCAAGGTGGTCTTGGTCCCAGCTCATGATTCCACTGAGGGAGAGGTGAGATCCAAGGTGCTTGATGGCCTTTTTCTAAAGATCTTCCCTGTTATTGACTTATCAAACAAATCTGAACATGAAAAGCTACTTTAATCATCAAAAGCAATCTAAATAACAAAACAAGATTTAAATCTAAATAGCAGATTTTATTTTAAAAATGCAGCAAAGACACATGAAAGTAAACAAAGGAAGTACTGGGCACTTGAGATGGGCCCAACCCCAAGAGCTATAGCCTCCTAAGAGAAATTAGAGCTGGTGCAAAGCTGGATTCATCTTTAATAATAGTTACATTAAAAACTGCCCACAAGGAAAACTTGAAAATATGCTGAAATGCAGAGCTAAACTACTGCCTTAAAATTGACTAAAATCGAACTACAAACTAGCTAGCTTCTGGCTACAAAGTGGCTAACTACTGGCTAACCAAAATGAGGCCATAAGCCCTCTTATTTATACAAATTGAGGACCCTAACAGTCCTCCTAAACTTTAGGGACTTGGCTGCCCAAAACTTGCAGTTAACAGCAGTCCTACTTGACTTGCTTGGCTGCCCTTGTGATAATTGATTTGGTGGCCCTTGAACTCTGAGCTGATAGTGGAGAATTCGAGGTAAGGGCCCATAAATTAAGGGAACACCTTCCTACAAATCCTTTCTCTTGTTCCTCCATGAATTTTGCTACCAAGTGCTCATTAAAACCTTCAATTTTGTCTCAAAATTGACCAAAAACACTGCACAAAGCACAAATTAGACTTGTTGGCATAATGACTAACCCAATTCATTCTATTAGCATAAATATAATTAAAAACATGAAATAAACTAATGAGAATGGTGGATTAAGTCGAATTAGGAGGTTGAATGAGCGCATATAATTATCCATTTTTGGGGCTCATCACCAAACACAACCCATCATCAATGACACCATGCATGCGATGAGAGTAAAGTCCATTTCAAACTGAGAGGCTAATGCCTCACCTTCCGATCCTTGTAAGGATCCCTTCTTGGAATTATTTGATGGGAAATTACTTGCATAATGTCCCATCTCTCTTTTCTTTTAAGTATGATATGAATTTGATTTGCACGTGCAACCCCAAACTTCAAACTTCAAATTCTCTTCTTAGTATACTATTCACAACTTTGATAAACTTGGCTCTGATACCATGTAGAAATTTCTCTATAGATCAGCTAGCTCTGATACCATGTAGAAATTCTGATTGTAGATTAACCTGATAATGCAATATACCGAAGCAAAATACTATAATCTACTTCTACTATCAATTTGCGGAAGCTTAAAGGTAAAATTGAATCAAAGCTTAACACATATAACCATAATAAGAAGAATCAATACACATGAAACACAGAAAATACTCAGGGGAAAGGCTCAACTAAAAACCCCATTATCTGTATTATCATACAAGGTGGAAATACACCAAGATTATACAAAGCCTTAGTTTTCATAGCTAGCCATCTCTCAGTACAATCCTCCTGGATGCTCATAGGCAACCTAGCTTCTGACAAGCCTTCTCCTCTGCCCTCCAAGCTCCTATTTCCTTGTGTAGTCACCTCTGAGATGATATCCTTCACCCATTGTAACACTGCTCTCACACACTACTCTAACACATTGTCAGAACTATGCAATCCTCAAGGAATCTTACCTTGATTCCATGCATGAGTTTCCTTTATAGGAAAAACATGCAACTGATAGTATATGGTCCTTGACATTTAGCTCAACTGGGTCTTTCTCAGAATAGACATGCATGAGTTTCTGATGAGGGAATCTTTAGTTATCTGGAGTACACTAGTTGAGTGTATGCATGCATCAACTGACTAATAACTCACAATTAGTTCCTCAATCAGTTTGGAACTAATTTAATTGGACTTAACTCAGTGAACTAAGTTAACTAATTAAAACTCAAATATAACTCAACCTTATCTCCTTAATTAAGGTATAATCTCCTTAATTTAAGGAATAACTCTTGCATGACTTCAGAAAGACTTCTAACTTGAATTTGTCCAACTAATTAATCCATAATGAATTAATTAATTATTTCCAAGCAGCTGGTGAGACTAAATTCAATTTTAATTCAAAGACAAATTAAAAATTGGAATTTTTGGATTCTATTTTTATCATTTCTTGTTGTTATTTTCAACATAGCAATCCCAATGAAGATTTCCACAAGAAATCGCGAGTGATTCCAAATAATCAGGTAAATGAAGTTTTTGCTTGAGTTTGAAGAGGAGGAAGAGGATCAGTCTGATAAAAATGGATTCCACTCCAATGAACAAGAGTAGAGGGACGAGGCTCCTCTTGTGGGATCTCTTCAATACTCACAAGTCCATATGGATGAGGTTCACCATCGGGTCCAAGATATATAGTTGTAGGTTCTATCTGAGACAAAGGAAGAGAAGGGGAAGGACCTAAAGTAATAGGTGAAGTTGAATGATGTTCCTCAAGTTCAAATACCTCAAGAAGTAATGCATGTGACTGAGGAAATTTAGTTTCAATAACCTCATGAAATAAGGTTTCAAGGGCTTATGTTTTGATTGTGTCAGATTCACTAACAAGAGTAAAGGTGATCTCGACCTCAGTACTCAAATGGAATGATGATTCTGGTTGATCAGATTTAAGAGAGGGACCAGAGATAGTTCCCAAATTTCCTGATTCGGGATTTTGCATCTTCTTATGCTTCTGATGACGTCCAGGAGTAGCCTCTAATAGAAGAGGAGGCTTATTTTGCATTCTACATAAACAATAGAGCGGGGGCTTTTTTTCTTCCATGTTGGACAACAAATTTTATAAATTAACGGAAAAAAAGGTAATCTAGGCATAAAGGATTACCAACCAACCATGAACTACATTATACACCTTGGTGAATCAAGGACTTAACTTGCGTACAGATAATCTCCTTGAATGTTGTGTTCAGTCTATCATGGTACACAAGGCATCTGACTTGATTATGGCAAGGATGGCAGCCTATAGGGACTTCCAAATTATACTTGATGGTATGTGGAAGTGTAGTGCATAGTGGCGTTGTCTAATGCATATTCATTCAATGAGAGTGTTCCCATATAATTTACGTACGTTGAGCATCGTCGAATATACCCAAAGGTATGTGGAGAACAATCCTATACACTCACGTATGTGTAACGAGATTTCATCCCCGGGATACAACACTAGAAAACAAAGAAATCTCCTATGTTTAACGATGTCAAAACATGTCTCTAGCCTAGACCTCTAAATGTTTGTGTTAATGTTACAAATGCTCCTTACGTTGATTCAATAAATTTTACAGTTTATCTTCAATTAAGATTTAGTTTTTGGGTTCACTGTGAATGTCACCTGAATATCCTAAAATGCAAACTAGCATGAGGAAACGAAATCTTTCTTACTCAATGAAAGTCTATCTAAGGGAAGAGACAAAGAGTATGTAGTAAACAATATGCAACAGATAATGTGCAAAATGCAATTCTCTTTTCAAAGCAATTGTTCCAATTTTGATGCACACACAAAACCCTAAATGCCAATGCAAAGATTTTTCTTTTCAAGCCTCTTAATTTTTGAAAATGAAGAAAACTAATATGAAAATCCTAATCACTTATTCAAACAAGCATTTCAGAACAATGACTAAAACACCAATTCATCTAAGCACTCAATGGTCAAACAAAATCATTTTGCAAACAACCTAATGATAAGAACAAAGGAAAATATTTAAAAAAAAGCTCACCAAATGTATTAAAACAAAAGCAAACGAAACCAAATGGAGGCTTCAAAGGGACCACAAGAAACTCAGAGACTCAAGGAAGAGAAGCTAGAACAAGGATGATCAGAGATAAAAGCAAGGAAAAGACAAACTTGTCCATGAACAGGGGCCAATATGGGTGCAAAGAAGGCGCTAGTGCTATACAACCTAGGCATAAAGAAGGCTCATTTGGGGTGCGGCTCTGTCAGAAGACCAGAGGGTACATTGTTATAGGGATGCAAAGTTCTGACCCAAGGATTACAATTAAGGCTCAATGAAAGGTCTTCCTAGGCTTTTTCTTAATTGAATAAGATAGTAAAGGTCCGAAGAAGAGGAAAGACAAGCACAATGGACAAAGAAACCACCAAGGGAATACATTGTTCCCCAATATGGTTGCCAATTTGTTATGTGGAATTTACGACTACAGACAAAAGTATCTTCCCTAGGCTTGTTGGACTAACCTAGAACAACATAAAGATAAAGGGGCTAATATTTTCCTTAAATTAAATAGAGGCTCTCTCACATGGTTTCACTTAGTCAATCAAATGACTAAAATATTTCTTGATCTTAGGTTGGTTATGAGGATCAAAAGGGTAAGTTTAAGTTATTTTTTAAAGGTAGGTGAAAGAAGGAAGATCCACTTTGAATAGGCTCAATATAGTTAATGATTCAAGTCAATACAATGTGATGATAATATTTTGAGTAGGAAGTGAGGTGAAATGAGGATATCTTCCAATGATGAGAAGTATACAACACTAACATACCCATAACAAACTTTAACTAAATGAACCTAACTAACATGGCTTCATACTTGATTTGTGATGAATGAGACCCCATGAATTGACCCCTTGAACCCTCATAATCACTCCTTTTCCCTCCATGAGTACAATTTTGAAATTATGACCTCCTGATGGAATTTAGACTCTCACAAATGCGATTTTGGTTTCAGAGACCCCCTCTACAACATGTATATTTACAAAACCTTAGCTCCTTTGACTCTCTTTTCATACAGACCTTTAGACTATGAAACATAGCGACTCATAGGCTAAAATTGACAAACATACCGCCAAGATGAATAGTAATAGGAAAACACACTTTGATCCCTAGATTATAGGATCCTAGCATTGACTCTAATGGGGATGGAAGCCTCCATATGAGGTGCCAAGAACAGTGCAAACTAGTAGCCTGAACCATTGGGCAATGGAGTCCAAATCAAAATGACTGAAACTAACTATGACTAATTTGATTTTTACATTACATATAGCAGTAGATCACCAGAATCTCAGGGCCTTCACTTTGGGCTTAAAATTCCGATGATAGCCATCCACACTTGTAGTACAGAAAAATCATACCAAAATACCAAGAAAAAATGCTGAAAAATCACACTACTGAAAAAGATGCTTAGAGGGTTGAGCTTATTCACACACCTACTCACTCTAACTTGCTGAAGATAACTATAGAATCAATTGAAATGATCCTTCCAAGTAGCAAATCAAGAAAATGGCTACTTCACTAAATCTTTCATTCATCATCTCCAAGCATAAAGAAAGACTCAAAAAATGGAAACTCAAACTTTCCACTGAAAACCTCTTCATGATCCATAGATACAACAATGTTCTTCTGCTATAATGATTGTAATAGACTAGCCACGAGATCTTGAAAAACATGGAAAATTACTTCTTGTTGACTTGGAGAAAACAAAAAATATCCTTCCCTTAATGATTCAAATAGAACAACAAAGAACCTTGAAAAGCATGATTAGTTACCTTTACTTGAAGATCGGCAAGAGGAAGGAGGCATTCTATTAGAAACTCATGATATGTCAATTCAAGAGATGTATAATCATGAATAGATTATGCACTATCTAAAGATTCTAAAACAAATTTCTCTTCATTATCCTCTTGTAATTGTTGAGTATAGCTGTAATTTTTTACATTATTGCTTTCATCTATCTTCATCTAAAGTGAGTTGAGTGTTTTCAGTTTCAAAACTCATAATTTGATAAAAATCTTCTTGGAATAACGATGAAGGAAATAAAGGGTTGATGAAAAATTGGATTGTCTATCTTGTTCTTTGTCTTGGTGACTTAACATCTAACAAGACTGTCGCAAATTTTCTTTGAACTCAGAAGGCAAACCATAAGTTTCTGCGTCAAGATGTTGATCTATTTCGTTTTTAGGCAAGAGAGAAGTTACCATTTCTTGTTGGTGATGAAAAGGGTTCTCATACAAAGCTTCCAAGATTTCTTCATCCATGAACTCTTCATTGCAATAAGAATTTTCCATATTTTGAATGAAATCCTCAAAATGGTCACAACAATTCTTAACCAATGACAAAGAAGGATGAGATTCTTTGTATTTCTCAAAAAATACTAAATGAAAATGTTTAAGGGAATTCAAGCTTCCAAGTGGCAAACATTCATGGCAATATCTTGCTTTTTCCTCCAAGGTATCCACGAAAATATTCATCAGGAAATCTTCATGAAATTGAACCTTAAGTCTATGCACATGCATGTGAAACATAACCAAATGAAGAGCGGCATCATTTCCTTTATGATCTGTGAATTTTGGCAAATAATTTTTCCAATCTATATAAGTCATGCAGTTTGGAAATCCATGAATATGAATACGATGCATAGGGGCATATCTTTCATATCTAAGATCCATCTCGAGCCAATAGAGTTCATAGTGATACCCTCATTTATGAATTCTACTGCCAGTGGAGTCTTTGGATCATGTTTAAAACTGATTGGAGTTGCCAGGTGAATGGTTTAGCCTTCATATGTCTAACTTTTGTCCACCATCAACAACCATAGATGAAACTTTGATGATCTTTCTGTTAGTTCCAGTTTTGATAGCCTGTCACCAGGGATCAACATGAGCTATTACTATGTCTAGTTTTGTTAGATGTTTTGCACATGATGTTTAGCAAAAAAACATCTCACAAGTGTGTCCATTAGAAGAAGCTTGGAAAAATATTTCCAACGGTATATCACACTCCTGTAACCGGCTCCCAGATTACAAGATATGATCGAAATGAATGAACGATTCTTGCTTATGCATGTTTTGAGGTCAGTTGCTGCACACAATGAAAAGTTTAGTACAAAATCAGTTTCTGAAATAATGGTAAGGAATTTTTCAAAAGTGAAAGAGGTTTTTGTTCATCACAAACCAAAAAACAAAAACCTCCTTCAGTTTATGCACAGGTGCTACTATGTGGGAGATATATAGTGATATTTGGAGCCTACATTAAAACAAAGCAAATTATTCATATTTTTTACTGTTTTAGTCATTTTAGTGCGGTGCCATTTTACAACATATGGAAAGAAATTTTTGAAAACCCAAGGAGGTTTTTCTTAAATAAGAGCCATATAACAAAAAATTCTTTTAGTTTATTCACAGGTGTCACGAAGTGGGATATGTGACTAGATCTTTATAGCTCATTTTCACAGATTTAAATTTTTAATGATTTTCTGTTTTAGAGATGCTTTTGTGGAACCGATTGCGAGCAACTTGAAATGAATTTCCGAAATTTGAGAGAATTTTTTCTCAAACATGACCTTATATACAAAAACCTCTTTAATTTTTGTAACAGGTGCTATGATTTAGGAGATACGAGTTCATCTTCAACACCTATTTTCAGAAATTCAGCTCAAGATTAGTGTAAGTAATTCTATTTTGAAGAAAATAGTTGAGCTAAATTCCCTTAGTACAAGGATGAGAAAACGTATATATTTTATGAATTTCATAGTGTAGGGGTTGGATTTTGGCAGAAGGTTGGACTTTTGAGAAAGCTTGGAGCTTCATTGTATACACATTTCAACAGTTTGGCTAAGGAATAGACGAGGGTTTGCAACACTTTATGGGATTCATGTGGCATCTTGCTTTGGTATTGTGTTTCCTTCTGCTATTGTAAGTTTACATGTGTTTTATGTATTCCATCATTTCTCTTTGCTTCATCTTAACTAAATCAAGCAAGGATAAATGTAGAATCCATTGAAATTGCAGTGCTCTACCTAGGGTTTGTTTAGTTATTTATGTTTTCAGCTGTTCGAAGAGGATCCTTGAGGTTTTCTTGCCCTCTTAAACTCCTCACCTGTCTAAAAGCTCTCCATTTCATTCAATTTGAAGTACCAAATCATTTTCCTACCTTGCTCCATAGATATCTCTGCAAAACTGAGCCTCATTCCCTAGACCCAAATCTGCCTTTCCATTTGAGCCAACAAAACATCATTAAATTTAATCAAACTCTTGCGCACATAACTAGCCTAAAATCAGTCTTCACATTAGTCATCTCAAGCCTCATTGATCATATTTTGCTGAGATTGACAAGGAGAGACCCTCTCCCTACCTGGTAGGGCTAGCTACCAAGTTAAGTGTGGTTTGATGTTATCCTAGATCCTACCTTTCTCAGCCTAAGGCAGATTTAGGCTCTAACATAATGGCGACTCCACTAGGGAAGAAAAATTTATTTGTTCATTAGTGTTCTTTGTTTTATAAACTATAGACGGAGCCTAAAGTTATGCCAGGAAGCCTTCAAGCTGAACATTGCTTTGCGAGTGCATAAGTAGATAAACACTGCTTCAGTCAATCTCTAGTCTAGTCTTATAAACTGAACATCTGACTTGCAAATTGCCCTAGTGCATGTATCAAATTAGATCTGATTATTGATGGTGGACAACATTCAGACACATATGAAGGCTGAAACATTCACTTGGCAACTCCAACTCAATCCAGAGATTCTAGTCCTCACTGATCCATTCATGCACTAAAATAAAATGGTAGGGTGTGTGGCAAAACCTCTACTTTCTAAAGTTTTAAAAGAAGTTAGAGATTAGTTAGTGGATATTAAAATTGATGATGTATTTTTCATTGTCGTGCTTCAATTTTTGACATCTTCGAAGTTTCCTCCTGAAGCTAAAACTGGTTTCTTTGAGTTAGTTGTTGAAAAGTTTGAGAAGGAGATTCAGTATTTAAATGATCATATCCAATCATATGAATTCCGAGATCCCAAAAAGTTCTTGGAAACTCTCCCTCCTTCAAAACAAGGAACAATAGAGCTACCCATGGATATTTTCATTGAAAGTTTGTAGCTGGAAGCATGTATTGAGGAGTTGGGGTAGCAAATAGAGTCTGGTTTTTTCGATCCTATTGCAACGTACATGGAATTTTTTTTCAGTTTGAATGATAGATCAAATTGTCTTTTACATAACTAGACTCGTTATGTGCATGTATGGTTGTCATCATTTACATTTGTGTCCTAGTTGAAGCACTTTCAAGCAGAATCCTTGTCACAGTTACTTGATTGGTTGATCTGGCATTACAAGGTTACTTGATTTATCAACTTTGTAGCAAAGTGGGTTAGATTTGTACATAAATAAGCTGCTTGAGGCAGCATTTCAGTTTTCGATATTTGTTTATGTACATGTTGCAGTATGTATATGTTTTTGGATTGGCATGAGTTGTTTTGGGTTTGCAGTTGTTTGACCATATTGCCCAATCCATGAGGCACTTGGTCTATGGTGTTCTTGACACCTCCAAGGAGCTCCCATCCCCAATGGAGCCGATGTTAGTTCCAGTATTCACAGCTTGTCACCAGGGATCAACATGAGATTTTACTATGTCTAGTTTTGTTAGATGTTTTGCACATCATGTTCAGCACGAAACATGTCACAAGTGCATCCATCAGAAGAATATCAGCAAAATATTTCCAACGGTATATCACACTCTCGTAACCGGCTCTCGGATTATAAGATATGATTGAAATGAATGAGTGATTCTTGGTTATGCATGTTTTGATGTCAATTGCTGCACACAATGACAAGTTTAGTACAAAATCAGTTTCTTAAATAATGGTAAGGAATTTTTCAAAAGTGAAAAAGGTTTTTGTTCATCACATACCAAATAACAAAAACCTCTTTCAATTTATGCACAGGTGCTACTATGTGGGAGATATACAATGATATTTGGAGCCTACATTAAAACAAAGCAATTTTTTCATATTTTTTATTGTTTTAGTCATTTTAGTGTGGTGCCATTTTACAACATATGGAAAGTAGTTTTTCAAAACCCAAGGATATTTTTGTTAACCACAAGCGATTTAACAAAAACCTCTTTCAGTTTATTCACAGGTGTCACGAATTGGGATATGTGACTAGATCTTTACAACTCATTTTCACAGATTTAAATTTTTAATGATTTTTTGTTTTAGAGATTATTTTGTGGAATCGATTCCGAGAAACTGGAAACGAATTTCCCAAATTTTTGAGAGTTTTTTCTCCAACATGACATTATATACAAAAACATCTTTCCATTTTGTAACAGGTGCTATGGTTTAGGAGATACGAGTTCATCTTCAACACCTATTTTCAGAAATTTGGCCCAAGTTTAATGTAACTAATTCTATTTTGAAGAAAATGGTTGAGCTAAATTCCCTTAGTACAAGGATGAGAAAATGTATATACTTTATGAATTTCATAGTGTAAGGGTTTGATTTTGGAAGAAGGTTGGACTTTTGAGAAACCTTGGAGCTTCATTGTATACACATTTCAGCAGTTTGGCTAAGGAATAGAGCAGGGTTTGCAACACTTTATGGGATTCATGTGGCATCTTGCTTTGGTATTGTGTTTCCTTCTGTTATTGTAAGTTTACATGTGTTTTATGTATGCCATCATTTCTCTTCGCTTCATATTAACTAAATCAAACAAGGATAAATGTAGAACCCATTGAAATTGTAGTGCTCTACCTAGGGTTTGTTTAGTTATTTATGTTTACAGTTGTTTGAAGAGGATCCTTGAGGTTTTTTTACCCTTTTGAACTCCTAACCTGTCTAAAATCTCTCCATTTCATTCAATTTTAAGTACCAAATAATTTTCCTACCTTAATCCATAGAGATCTCTGCAAAACTGAACCTCATTCCCCAGACCCAAATCTGCCTTTCCATTTGAGCCAACAAAACATCATTAAATTTAATCAAACTCTTTTGCAGACATACCTAGCCTAAAATCAGTCTTCACATCAGTCATCTCAAGCCTCATTGATCATATTTTTCTGAGATTGACAAGGAGAGGGCCCTCTCCCGACCTGGTAGGGCTAGCTACCAGGTTAAGCGTGGTTTGATGTTATCCTAGATCCTACCTTTCTCAGCCTGAGGTAGATTTAGGTTCTAACACTTTCCTGGAGAATATGGAACTTTTCATTCCCCAGAAACAATGCCATTATGTTAGCAGTCTATAAATTTCCCTAGGCTGAGAAGAGGAATTCCAGAGGTAACCACATATCACTTTTAGGATAGGATCCAACTCTACTAGCCTTGGAGAGGGCTCTCTCACTAGGGCTTCACTCAAACAATCAAGTGACTGAAATCTTTCTTGATCTTATGTTGGTTATGAGGATCAAAAGGGTAAGTTTAATTTATCATTTGTAGGTAGGTGAAAGAAGGAAGATCCACTTTGAATAGGCTCAGTATAGTTTATGATTCAAGTGAATAAGGGATGATGATGCTATTTTGAGCAGGAAGTGAGGTGACATGAGGATATCTTCCAATGATGAGAAGTACACGCCACTAACAGACCCATAACAAATTTTAACTAACTGAACCTAACTGACATGGCTTCATACTTGACTTTTGATGAATAAAACCCATGAATTGAACCCTTGAACCTTAATAATCACTCATTTTCCCTTCATGAGTACAATTTTGAAATTATGACACCCTCATGGACTTTAGACTCTCACAAATTTTATTTTGGGTTCAAAGACCCCCTTTACAACACATATATTTACAAAACCTTAGCTCTTTTTTGTCTCTTTTAATACAAACTTTTAGACTATGACACATAGCGACTCATAGGCTAAAATTGACAAACAGAACCCCAACATGAATAGTAAGAGGCAAACACACTTTGATTCCTACATTATAGGATGTTAACAAGATACAAACAAAAATAGGTGTTGATCCTGTAAAAGAGCTCCTCCAAGTTGACTTGTCCTTTCTTTGTCACAAAGTGCACCTCTAATCGCCCTAATGCATGGAATGATCTCTCACAACAACAGCATAAGGGTAGAATCACTCTCCAAAGGCCAACCCCTTGCATATGGATGGTAGTAAATATATAGGTGAAGGATGTAGTTCATGAATTCTTATCCTTTTACCAATTAGGGCTTGAGATCCACTCTTGATGGGAGGATGTGCTCAAGGGATAAGGGTTGAAAAATCTAATGTAGGATAGGATACGATTCCAGAATTTTATATGAGGTAAATGGTTACAATAGATCCTGGAAGCTTCTAGAAGAAGAGGCTTGAGGATTCTCTCTCTTTTTCCCAAATTTCTAGAATCAATGCACCCCCAAGACTAAGAAACCTACTGGTGATCAATGCAGGTGCAGAGTGGAGCAACGTAGTAGTCAACATTGTCCTGTAGGAGGACAGGAAGTGTTGGTCCTTAAAATAACTGAAACAAGGTGTTTTCAGATAGAAATTCAGGGATTAGAATGACTGATGCTTAGGGCTTTATACAGGGATTGTGAAAAGGAGGTCAAAGGATATTGATTGATCCATTTGACAACCTATTGACCAGATGTGACAAAATGGCCTATAACAACTTGGATGTAGAGCCTTATTGCACCTATCTTTAAGAGTGAGGATACACATATTCTCTATAATTACATGACCATTATGATTAGCCAGATTTTATCCAAGTTATATTGCCTTATTTTTTAAAAGGATATTAGCCTTTAGCTTGAAATCCATGGTAAAAGAGCTAAAGGAAAAGTTGGCTTTAGGAGATATCATTCAACCATGGATCATTTTGTTACTCTTATGATAATTGCAGAGAAGTTCCACAATAATAAACATGATCTCTTCTATTTTTTGTTGACTTTAGAAAAGCTTTTGACATTGTCTGTAAAATAAAGTTGTGGAAGAGTCTCTAAAATGTTATTTCCAAGCTTAACACAATTGAGATTTCTTGAAAAGAAATTAAATGCAATATTAAAGTCAAGAAATGGTGTCTCTTATCAACTACCATTTTTGGCATATAGATTGATAAGATATAAGAGTGTTTGCAAGATGCAAGTTGTGTTGACCCCACACTTACTGGTGTGGTCATAAACCTTCTCCTTTATGTTGATGATATTTTTGTTTTGGCAAGGATCCGTTGTGATCTTGGAAAGAAACTCAGAATCTTCCAAAGTTTTTTCTCTAAGATGTGTATGGTCATTAATAATTAAATCCAAAATGCATGATAATTAAATCCAAAATGATCACCTATCATACCTTCATTTATGACAATATCTTTTTTTTAAGGAAGTTCCTTCATACAAATATGTGGGAATTGACTCCATCATAAACTCAATTTGAATATAGAATTGAGAAAAAGGATAGGTAGAGATTGGAAAGCTTACTATAGGGTTAAGAAAAACTATAAATTGACAAATCATTGGATTTGGGATAAAGAGAAGGATAATATTTGAGACTCTCATCACTCCTATTATTTGATATGGAGCCATGTAGAAATATTGAATAGATCTAAAAGAAATTTATAACCTACAACCTCAATATTAAAGGAAATGCTCCCTACCCTATCCTCCTTACTGACCCATTCAAAGCATAGCTATGACTAAATATCTTATGTCAAGAAGAAGTTATACAACATGGATGACAAGAGATTTCCTAAAATTGCTTCTAACACTAGCTAAAACTCCCACCTTAGACTCAAGTGAAGGTGGCATAATGCTGCCAGTCATGGCTAGACTAATAGAGAATAAAGGAGGAGATTATCTTGTAGAATTGAGATAATATTAAAAATCTTATTACTTCCAAATTTAAGGAGAAATTGTGGGGCAACAAAGAGGCAGAGGGGAAAAGGAAACTAAGATATTATAAGGAGGTAATCAACCCCGAAGAAATTATCTAACTATATTATAAGGAGGTAATCAACCCCGAAGAAATTATCTAACTATGTTCCAAATTTCAGGAAAAGTTGTGGGGCAACAAAGAGGTAGAGGGAAAAAGGAAACTAAGATATTATAAGGAGGTAATTAACCCCGAAGAAATTATTTTTTATGTCTTGACCAATGTTAAGTAAAAATTGAACATTCCTAAGATAAAATATCTTTATGTCCTGACTACATTTAAGTAAAAATTGAACATTCCTAGGATAAAATATCTTTATGCCTTGACT
>APFE030254605.1:51281-71565 GCA_000404065.3 Pinus taeda
ATCAAGCTTTGAAGCATATTCTATCTTATTTGTCCTGATGATGGACCCCCTTTGGGGTTTGAAACGTCGACAGAAGAAACAAAAAACTGTGGAAAATCCGGAACATGCCACTGCAAATATAAACCATTATTATTTTAATTTATTTTAATGTTGTGTGCGTATTTTTATTTATTTTTAATTAGAAATTGTTTTTAATTTTATGAATAAGAAGGAAATGACAATGCAACCAATTAAGTTGCATTATTTTATTCATATTTTATTTATTTAATTGAGTGGACATCTAAATGTTTACAGTTAATTGTTTACACTACACTTCATCAACGTTACTTTTTTAATTGAGCCTATATTTAAATGTTTACATTCATTCATTCATTTATTCCTCATAGTCTAGTGGAGGGAATGGACTATGAGGAGACCTTTGCTCAAGTTGGAAGGTACTCTTCAATCATATCAATTCTAACTCTTGCAACGCATATGGGGCGGAAGATCCACTAGATGGATGTGAAGATAACATTCCTCAATGGACTAATTGAGGAGGAGTTATACATTGAGTAGCCAAAAGGATTTCACAGAGAGTCGCATGTGTGCAAATTCAAGCAAGCAATGTATGTGTTTTACCAAAAGTGAAGCATATGAAAACCTTTAGAATATTGTGGTTTAAGGTAATTGATTGATTATAGTAATATATGTTGATGATTTAATTTTAATCGGTGAGGATAAAAGGATCAAGTCTTGCAAAGAGAATCTTGCAAGAGAATTCAAAGTAAAGGACATGGTAATCATACATTATTTCCTTTGTTTAGAAGTATGGAAAGGAGATGGGGAGCTGTTTGTCTCTTACGGAAAGTATTTGAACGAGATACTGAATAATTTGTGTATGGAGACTAGCAAAGCCATGGACACTCTTCTACCAGGCAGTTGGAGGAAAGAGGATGTCACTTCAAGTGACGAGGTGGAGACCACTATTTACAGGAAGCTTGTGGGTTCACTTATTTGTTTGGTGAACACAAAACCAAACATGTGTTATTCATTTAACAAAATTAGTCAAGCAATGATAAAGCCAAACAAAATGTATTGGGATGTATCTAAACATGTTGTGGTACCTCAGAGGCACTACTGAGTATGGTCATTGGTACAAGTAGATAGACTGATTGAAGATGCAAGGCTTCATAGATGCATATTGGGTGGGTATTCCATTAGACAAGAAGAGCACATCGAGAGGTATCTTCAATTTGGCTCAGTAGTAGTTTTTTGGTAGAACAAGAAGTAGAGATCAATTGCACTCAATTCAAGAGAGGTAGAGTACATGGCTGCCATTCAAGAAACTTGTGAAGCTATCTCGATGAGGAAGATTCTTGTTAAGTTATTTTGTGTGATTATGGATCCCACTATGATTTACTGTGACAATCAGAATTGTATCAAATTCTCTAAAAATCCAATTTCTCATGATCGATCCAAGCATATCGAAATTTGGTGTCACTATCTATGAGATTTTGTGTAGAAGTGGATCATGTTGTTGGAATACATTCCTACACTGGATTATTACTAGCCATTAATTGTAAATATAAATTAGCTCATCATTATTATTAAAGAAAACTATATAGCCTAGAATGGCTCATTAACTGTCTCTAAAAAAATATTTTTCACTCTTTCTATATGTTTATGGGTCATAAAACTTACATAAAAAGAAAACACACTCTTACAAATAAATTGCCTCATATATATATATATATATCTATAATATATATTAATATATATATATAATATATTTATATATTTATATATATATATATTAATAAATATATTTATCATATATATTTAAAGATATATATATATATATATATATATAGATATATAATATATAAAATATATATTATAGTATATCTATTATATAATATATATATTATAGTTATATATATATTAGTTCTTGAAGCAACTTGTGTTTGTTCCTCTATAGAATTAACATAAATAATTAGTGGCACTTGTAAGAAAAATGTTGCATTTGAGATTTTATAAATAAGATTGTCCTTGCAGGAACCTTTGCCACTTATTAGCAAAGTTATGTTTATGCAGTTGTTCGTAATTAAGATGAAGAGGATAAATCAGAACTAGAGGTTATAACAGATGTTTGCGTTGCAAAGGAGTATGTTGCAATGAAAAGTGTAGAAGTTGAGAGGCTAATGATGATTTTAGATTTGGCAAAATACAAAGTTGTGGCATTTGCAAGGAAGGCAGAGTTAATTGGGGCAATCGAAAAAGAAAGATCACTTGGTTGTGATATTTCAAAGCAATCTTCTAGTGATAATGTTGTTACTAAAAGTGTTTCTACGGTTGAAACATCTATGAGCAACCCTTCTTTTGAAATGAGAACAAACTCCTCCACTCCAATGAGAGGTACATTATAAACTTGTTATTATGGGTTGAATTATCGAAATGCCTTTCTTTAGGGACTTAAAAATCTTCACCCACATAGATTAGATATTTTGAAAGTGATACGCAATTCCATTGAGAAATTGACATTTCATTTGCAATTAGTGATCATAGTTTCACATGATATGTTGTTGCTGAAATGGGACTGCCAATATGTATAGTATATTGCTTCATTGCATCCCATCTTGTTCTCACAATGATTGTAGTTTCTAAAGTCTCATTTTGCTAATTTCTTGGTAGACTCATTTACTCATTTTCACATATTGAATATTTATACTCAAGTCTTTTTAGTTTAAAATAGGTTTTTGTAATTATCTTGTAATTACATTATAATTTGTTCCCATGTGAAATCAACTGCCCTCTTGCCTTACGTGTCTTACTATGATCCACTTGGTTTGATGTTGAATGATTAAAATGTCTTCCACCATTAGATTAAACTTCTCATTATAACTAAAACTATACCTATCTTAGTTCTTCTATCGGTTTTCTGAAACATTGTTCTACGATCCATTTCTGCTCTAAGATGTCACATGGGAGTCATGAGGAGTTGTTTCATCTAGGAACTTTCTTGAATCCATTGACCACTGTGAAAGCATTGGCCTTATGGAGCTTATTCGATTAAACAAAAAATATTGAACTTGTGGGTGTCTTTTGGATTTGGTTTATAGGGTTTCGTTGTAATTCCTTTTCTTTTGTAGGTGAAAGTCACATAATTTTGAAGGAATAATTTCATCCTGTGCGTGCAACCCTTTGCTAGTGCATTTGGAGTCTTAATGATGTCGAATAATTTGAGGCCCTTGAAGGAATTACATCACTAATCTTAATACCTTTGTGGACCTATGGAGCTTTGGATGTCCCAACTAGGGCACCTCTCTAAACAAACCATTTGGCATACATATTTAGTACTTGCACAAAAACTATGGCCTTTCTCTTTCACTCATTTGGAATGAGCTCTGAAACCTTCCTACCTTTGTTATGATTATGTATGTTCTTTTCACTTGTAGGGACTAGTTCTTTGTTACTCTTTGCTCTCGCTCAACTTCCATGACTTTGGTATTATAAAGTGATGGCGGTCTTACATGGTCTACTTCTCTAGGTTAGGTTCTTCATTCCTTTTTTTGGCAGAAACATGTAAGTGTATTTTTTAATTGGTAGGTTTTTAAGATAGATCAATATTGCTTTCCATTCTTTTCAAATTCCAGTGCTTATATTTGTTTTTGTGCTTATTTTATGAGATACCACTCTCCCAAAAGTTTCTAAGGGTGAAAACCCCTTCTGAGACTAAGCTCCACTACTTCCAAATCGGGAAAGCATTGGTTCACTTCCATATAAATTCTTTGTAAGAGTTCTGAGTTAACCCTAGGTTTTTTTTCTTCTTTACTATCAATTTTACAAATTTTTTCTTTAACCTTGTGTTTTCATCATGACCATAGGAGCAGAAAGGCAAAGCCCTATACCCTCTACGATCAAATTAAGGTATCCTTTGTTTTTTTGTTCTTTGGTATTGGATATGTATTGAATAGTGTTCTATTTCTCCTCCTTGAGTATTATAGCTACTTAAGGGTTTAACAGAGTGCTCAATCTTTACAAGTTCGCCTCTTCCTATAGACCCTAACATAGTTCTCTTGATATGGCTTTCCCCTAAACTAGGAATCATTTCTCTACATACAATCACCCAGGTTCTTATGTGGATTACAATTTCTTGTTCCAAGGTACTTGACTATGAGGCCAAGAACCTTTTCTCAAACTATATAACTCAGGGTTTTTATTTTGTTCAACAAATATCTTATCCAAATCATCCTTCCATTTGACTGTGTTCTTAAATATTTTATGGGAACTTAATTATATATTATATGTTATTTGGTGTAATGGCCAACTATTCATAGTGCTTAGGGCAGTTATATGAAAATTTTCATATTAATAAATTATACGACTAGGAGACCTTTTTGGAGCAACATTATTTTGAAGACTCAATATTATATGGTATTTCCACGATGATATCTTTAAGAGGAAATATAGAACCTTTTATGCCAACCCAAAGATCCTATACAACAGGTTGAACACTAATGCAACTTTGGACCGAAATAATTATTGGTAGACCAAGTTGATCAGCCTTTGAGAACAATCCTTCTCTGCCTCAGGAAATCAAATTTCATCACCAAAAGGGTAGGCCGAATTCATTCCCTTTAGAGGTTGAACTGTCCAAATCTAAGTAAATTGCATCTTTTTGATAGACCCTAGGAAGAGATCCAATTTTTTATTGAACATTTGTGTGGGTTATTGAACATACAGATATGTGAGCATTCGCTCTGTGTATTTAGTTAGATCATTAAGTACTTGCACAACAATTGCAGCTTTGCTTGTTCACTCATTTGGAATGAGCTCTACAACCTTCCTTCCTCTATTATGCTTATGTATCTTCTTTTCCCTTAAAGTAACCAGTTCTTTGTTGCTTTTTTCTCTCTCTCGACTTCCATGATTTTGGCATTATAAAGCGATGACGGTCTTACGGGGTCAATTCTCTAGGTTAGGTTCTTCGTTCTTTTTTTGGAAGAAACATGTAAGTGTCTCTTTTAATCAGTAGGCTTTTAAGACAAATCAATATTATTTTCCATTATTTACAAATTTCAGTTGTTATATATTTTTTCTTGTGCTTATTTTCTAAAAAAACACTCTCCCAAAGGTTTCTGAGGGTGAAAAACCCTTCTAAGACTAAGCGCCTCTACTTCAAAATGGGGCAAGCATTGGTTCACTACCGTATAAATGCTCTGTAAGAGTTCTCAATTAACACTAGGCTGTTTTTATTCTTTACTACCAATTTTACAAATTCTTTATTTAACCTTATGTTTTCATCATGACCACAATAGCAAAAAGGCAGAGCCTTGTACCCTCTATGATTAAGGTAAGATCTCCTTCATTTTCTTGTCCTTTGGCATTGGATATGTGTTGAACAATGTACTATTTCTCCTTATCAAGTATTCTAACTACTTGAGCGCTTAACGGAGTGCTCAGTCTTTACAAGTTCACCTCTTCCTCTAGACCCTGAAATAGTTATCTTCATATGGATTTTCCCTAAACTGGGAATCATTTTTCGACATACAATCACCCAGGTTCTTATGCGGATTTTAATTTCTTGTTCCAAGGTACTTGATTGTGAGGCCAAGAACCTTTTCTCGAACTATACAACTTAGGGTTTTTATTTTGTTTAGGAAATAACTTATCCAATAAAGCCTTCCATTTGACTCTGTTCTTAAATATTTTATGGGAACTTAATTATATGTTATATGTTATTTGGTGTAATCACCAGCTAGTCATAGTGTTTAGTGTACTTATAAGCAAATGGTCGTATTAATAAATTATATCACTGGGAGACCTTTTTGTAGCAACATTATTTTGAAGACTCAATCTTCTGTAATATTTTTGTGATGGTATCTTTCTGAGGAAATATAGATCCTTTTAAGCCAACCTAAAGATCCTATATAAGAGCTTGAACACTAATGCAACTCTGGACTGAAATAATTCTTGGTAGCCTGAGTTGATCAGCCTTTGAGAACAATCCTTCTCTTCTTCATGAAATAAAATTTCATCGCCAAAAGGGCAGGTTGAATTCATTCTCTTTAGAGGTTAAATTGCCTAGATCTATGTAAATTGCATCCTTTTGTTTGACAGATCATGGGAAGAGATCCTATTGTTGATTTAACATCTCTGTGGGGTAATGAAAATATATATAGGTGAGAATTCACTCTGTTCATTTAATTAGATCATCTATTTCATATGAGACATGGCACAAAAAATTTTAAGCATTAAAGAGTCATGGGATGGTCATAATATCATGAAGAAATGTCAATGTTCTTTTCAAATTATTTTTGAACATGAGAAGAAACATTTTTTCCAAAGCTTTGGTGCTAAACATCATTTAATGGGTTTGTCGTTAAAGGTTTTTTGAGTTTCCCAAATATCCTTGTGCTCTTTTCCACAAAGATTTCAGAGAAAACACCAATTCTAGATCAACAATTGGGATGAACACAAAGATAGTGAATGATCATAAAGATGTGGACATCAAATTGTTTAAGCTAGAGGAGATAAACAATGGACTTCTGAAAATTATTTCTCATCTCAAGGCATAATTGAAAAGAGATATAGAAAAGGATGAAGTGCATGTGTCACAATCAGATAAAGTTAGCAAAAGTGACAGTAATATTAACTCCACTTTTGAGCCAGAGGATCATCACTGATGGGTAGTGGAAGCCCTGCGCAATGGTCATGGGGCAAAAAACCCACAATTTTGGGTAAAAACAAGGTAAAGACTCCGTGGGATGCGCGGAGCATGATTTGTAATAAGTCAAAGTGAAAGGGGTAGTGAGCCCAAAAATAATGTAAAGAAATGTAAGTTGAGTTGGCCCACTAATCGATCATGGTCCATGGAAAGGTATAAATAGAGAGAGGTTCTATGGGTAGAGAGGCTATGCCTTGTTGTATGGTTTTGGATCTATCATGTAATGGGTTTTAAGAAAAGCATTCTGAAAGCATCTGTAACTCCGAGTCAAGGGTGTGGGTAGTGGATAGAGGCTCTGCAGCTATGTGCATAGAGGCCTCGAAGGGTCCGCAGCTATGTGCGCAAACCCCTGCAACTAAGTGTGCACGGTGGATCTAGATGTATTGGTGATAAGTGAAAATAAAGATCATTTCCTACTGAGAATTCTGTGTCAAATCTAAATTATCACAAATCTGGAATTTTTTATGAATAATAAGACTGTTTGATCTATGCACATATGTTTTCTTATTGAATACTTGTGAATCTGGGTTAAATATTAATACTCGAACTGAATAAATTTGATGAATGTTTGCTTAAAGACCGTTCTAAAGTAGATATGAGTTGCAATACTTCATCCAATAGATTAGATCTGTAGACTGCAGGCTAATAGACAGTAAGAGGTATTCAGGATCTGTGAGAAGACAATGCAGTGTGAAGCTACAAAATGGGGCGTGAAACCTCCAAACCACATCTAGACATCCCACAGGTGTGGAAACTTGGTTCCAGGACCCACCCTTGCTACCTTGGATGAGACCTCAGTCCGTGCTTCGTGGGTTATTGCCTAAAGGGTCGGTAGCTGCGGGATTTGCTTGGCTAAATAATTCTTTCGAACTTGGGTCAGGCCCATATAAGCCAACAAATGGTTCCGTTACCGAGAACAGGACCTGCCTAATGGGTGCCTGATGTGGGAACACTGTAACCCAACAAAGAAAGAGATTGAAGTGTGGTGGGATATGAAACTCCACAGGTTCATAGTTCAGGAAAACAGAAACCCATGATTATCAGAGGAAGACTGGTTGGACTGGTATATATTCATAGACATTCATGAAATCTTCTTTGTGTCATTCCAAGTAGAGCTATATGAGTGGATTGCAAGGCTAACTCTTAGCATGGGAAGGTGCAGACTAGACCAGCCTATGGTGTGGACCCTGGAACTTGTGCGTAGGCTAGAAGCCACCAAGGATAAAATCACGCCTGTAGTAGATCACTGGCTGGATCGAGTAATAGGAGGATTTATCATTAAGTTCGTGATAGATACAACTGTGAGCTATAGCAAAGCATAAAGGCAGTTTCTTCAAGGAACTCGGGGTAGGTATATCAAATCATTGAAGACTTGGATTAAGATGCTATTGTGTGAAAAATAGATTATGCATGTTTATTGATGTTTGGAATAACATAGAGTGGAAGAGGTTACCACGGAACAGGAGGAGTAGAGGATAGTCCTTTAGCGAGGAGGAGCTCGCAAGGTTCTCACCAAGAAGTGCATCAAGTTGATCAGGGAGTGCTTCCCACTAATACCACCTCCATCCATACCAGCACCTCCTTCACCTACATTGAATCCTTCCACATCAACCCTGACCCCACCTCCAACCCCACCCCCACCAAAAGTCAGGATGGCAAGTGCAGTCCACCTTCCAACATTTAAAGGGATAGGAAATGAGGAATCGGGCTAGTTCTAGTTTGTGATAAAGTCTGTATGGGATGCTCAGGGCATCATCGATGATAACATCAAGAAGGCTACCTAAGCTTTACAGGACCACACACTGACCTAGTACATGCAATATTCAAGTGATCATCCAAATGAATGAATAACAACAATCTAAGAGGCACTAAACAAGGAATTTGGGCAACCTAAGTCGGAAACATAGCCATTTATTGGGTTCAAGGAGATTGTAATGTTTCTTGCTGAAACCCCATGTGATTTAGATTAGAGGTTGAAAAGCACCATATGCGAGGCCAATATGACACTAACGGATGTGCAACACTGCACTTTGTTTGTTGCATTGTTAATGCCCTATCTAAGATTGGCTCTATCGCAACAGACGATCTCAACCGAAGCTAAAGTGCTGGAGACAGTAATGTGGCTACATGAAACCCTAATATAGGACCCAGTGTTGGGATTACAACAAATCCAAGTGCAAATACAAAACTTATGTCTAGAGATGTAAAGCTTGAAATAGGGAAAAGCGCTTAGAACAGAGGTGCAAGAAGAAGTATGGTGTATCAAATGTAAGGGACCAGGACATGATAAGGACCACTGTCTAATCTTTGTGAACTATATGGCAGGAGGGGACCAATAACATTGCGACCATAGGTATAAGCTACATCAAGTATGGTGCCCGCACTTTGGTGCACAATCTATGAGGTGGGAGGAAAGCATGCCATGGACAATTGCCACCTATTGCTAAGCTTAAGACAACCCCCTCCTCAACAATTATTTTGCAACTTTTGCAGAATGGTGGGCCACGAGCAAAGAAATTGCCGAATTTACCAAATGTTGATGGATCAAACACTTACTTATAAGATGCAACAGAGGCACGCAGGCAGGATCCCACCACACTATTTGTGTGGGGAGGGTACCAGAGCTGCAAACGGGGCCACAGAGGCATGGGACCTAGATGAGGATGAGGGCAATTAATTTGGTACAATTGTGGAGGGCTGGGGCATTACGCTCGGGATTGCACGAACCTGTCCAAAGCTTGTTGTCCTTACTATTATCAATTTGACCACAAAGCAGTTGATTGCCCCATGTTGATTACTCAGATGTGAGAAAAGGGGGTGGTTCCAGCCAACCCCACTCAGAACATCTAGATGATGAAGGTTGAACCTCGTGTGGAGGAGATGAACGAAAATGTGATGCTCCGGAGTGGCACTACCACTAGAGAAGAAGAGGAAACAAATAGAGATGGATGCATGGGTCTGTAAGGCCTCCCTAAAACAACCAAACTTTGACTTGGAGTGCATGAAAGAAACCTTTATGGAAGCTAAGAAAAGCTTCATGGAAGCTTCTATGTCGAGAAGTAAGGATCAATTACAATCAGAGAAGGACACATCTGTGCTAACCACCTTCTTGGAAACCTGCATGAACTTACCCAAGGATGCTAAGGCAGTAAAGGGGCTACAAGAATTGATAACTCAGTGTGTGGGAGTAGATGAACCGCGAATGAAATGAAAATTAGGTAAACATGCTTTGCGCATTGGGTGGGAAATGCGACTAACTGTCCATATTGGAGACTATGACATGGATCAGGTCATCTTAGATTTGGGGACCGATGCGAATGTCTTACCCAAGCAAACTTGTGAATGCATGGGTAGGCCCCCACTGTAATGGTCCTTGATTCAACTACAAATGGCTAACCAACAGAAGATTCTTCCCATGGGATACTTGAATAGAGTTATAGTAGACATTGATGGCTCCAGCACCTAGACCGATTTTTAGGTCATCGAAATTGTGGGTGATAGTAACCCATATCCTGTACTATTAGGGATAGAGTGGGCAATGTATATGAATGGAATTATCAACCTCAAGAAACAAAAAATGATATTTGAAAAGAAAGCTCTCCGTCCACAGAAGGGGCATGGTGTACCAAGCCCGTGAACGACGAAGACAACGATGAAGAATTAGACTATATATACCATATTACAATGCAAGATTAGGACCGGGTTAATCAAACAGTGGATGGTTGTCTCTCATGGGACTATGATAGTTCTTGTACATCCAACTCAGATGAAGAGGTTAAACGATGGTAGAACCAGCTACATGAAGTAACCACACTCAACTATAATTTTATGGTCACAGTGAGAGTAAAGGAACATCCGAAGATATTCACAAGAACATTTCGTGCAACTACTACTTCCGAACAGGGTGTCACTCTGAAGATGTGAATGATAGGGCATAGATGTCAAAGGAAGGCATGTGCATGGTCGAAAGTACAAAACAAAGTAAGAAACCTTCGTCAGTCAAGGCTACATGTGTCTGAAGGGCGGATATTCACCAAATTAGAAGTAGTAGCCTGAAGCTACCTCAACAGACCAATGCCAAGGTTAGTAGGGGCTTAGGGAAGTTGCAAATACCACAGGTTCACTGGGCTTGCAATAGACGACAGAAGGAAGCTCATAAAGACATAGTGGCTGTGGGCCCTCCGACACTGATAAATGGGGTCTATGGCCAAAGAAGCAAAGTGTGTTGTGAAGTAGAGGGGCCTTAGAATGCACTGTGACCCTTCTATCATGGTTGTGCCCACACTCACAGAAGAATATAAACATCTGACCGATTACCCAGAGGCTTCAGAGGTGCTCGTAGCTTGGGCTAGCAGGGACAAGCTAAAATCGCACCAAGGGTGCGAACACCTGACTAGTAGGAGAAACTATAGTCTCGACACATTGCACAGTTGAAAGAAGGTGTGGGAATATAAACCAGTTTGCGAAAAGCCGGCTTGGCAAAAGCACTCTTTACTAAACTAGGTAGTTCCCAAGTTCGTAGCTGCACCTCAAGGATAGCGCTACCACAGGGAAAAGTCAAAAGATAACCGCCAGTCACATGGGCCTTGACAGGAAGGTCAGATCACGTCAGAAAGGAGCAGGTGACAAGACATTAAGGCAAAAATTCTAGATGATATACGCAAAGATTTACCAACTTGGCACCCCTAATGAATTGAAAACGGGGGTAAGATATTTTTTCAAAACTCATAGTGTGTGGCCGGTACTGGATTTTTGGTGCTTTGAGCCAACAAAAAGCAGCAAGTACACAGCTACCAAACACTCTTTGAGTACTATGGCAAGAACCTAAGCACAAGTCGCTGAAGAAATCTAGCTAAATCAAGAAGAGCTTGAAGAGCTGGCTCAAGTTCCTGAAGTTCCTAAGTCCCCACACAACCTACGACCTAGGAGGAATAAGTAGAAGATGGGTCTAGTCCAGGCCTCCCCAAGGTGCAACAAACGCTCGACAGCCGACAAAGGCAATGCAATGACCACCGAACCCATTGTGGATTATGACAACCTACAAGACCTAATCGATAAAACTGAGGCACAGGTGGAGGAAGAAGAAATTGTGTTCCAGTTCCCATCGTTACCCCCGTATCTTTCTCCACCGACTGGGATGACCAAGCTAGCGAATGACGTAGATGCTGCAAAAACCATGCTCCAGAGCCCGCTTCTTCTGAACAATATAAGGTTCGAAGGGTTGCCAATGGGGCACATTCCAAGCACCAAATTCGAATATTGTTTTTTTTGCAGATAGTGATAACTTCCCCAAACTAGCCGAAGGCATGCTATTGCCACATAAGTGGTTACTAGGTGTGGAGAGGGCTGGACTATTGAATCTCAGGTGGATACCCCACTATCACTACACGACAATCACCATATTTTTTATTTGATAGCTGTTAGGTCTCATCCATGATGGCTATCTCTAGTTGGAAGAACTGATCCCAATCATAGCTGACCTAATCCACCAGATTATACACCTGCCACATAAAGGGAATAACTCCGTAGACATAGCTGAAACTAGTAGTGAGGGAAGCCTCATCAAAAAAGTGAAGGAAAAGTACCATATGGATAAAGGAAACTGGGGTTATCATAGCAAGCATCAGTGACCTCACAGTACAAGTCGCCACTCAGATCCTAGCCAATAAACTTATGAGAAAATATCGCACAGATGAGGTGCCCGCCACTGTCATCGCATTGGTAGGGCAGTATGTCGAGGGGATTCAGTTCAATTGGGCATAATTTTTATGCGATGAATTTCTGACCAATTGTTAATCAACATAGGACAAGGGTAAGACCTTTCATTACGCATGGTTGCTTGTATCAATCCTTCTGGTTACAGGTGACTTGCTACATGAGAGCGAATTTCCCAACATTGATGATAGTCTACCTGAAGCAGTATGGTATATTTCACTCTAGGCTACAAAACATGCAGTAAGGGTTTCCATGATCTAGGCATTTTGGACCTCCATGGAAGGAAAGATATGGACACAGATTGCTCGAAGACCATGCATGTCCCCCACAATTTACAATAATTTTCAAAGCACAATTAAGTTCAAAGCAGACATGAATCACATGTTTATCTGCTCACAGAAGGATCCAAAGCGATCTTGGGGCAGAATTTTGTTTCTTGCAATGGATGATGCCATTTACATAATATTAGCAGCATGGGCCTTAGAATGGCGCACCCCAGATAATACCATTCTTGACCCAGTGGCTATAGAATCGCAAAAGAAGGAACGCCAGTAGAGACTCATCCAACTGGTAGAAAAAACATGACATGAACAACAAGCTTCTTTGTAGCAGGGGGTTACCATGAGCCTGATAACAACGGGGAACTAGACAGATCAGGGAATGGATTTGGAACAGGATCCACAACACGAAACAGAGACGCAGGACCACCTCAAGCAGTCACACACCAAGGAATCATTGGCCACCTAGAAAAAGTCCAAGATAACAAAGACTTTGGAAAAAGACTTCATGGATAGTAGCCAGCCCGCAAGCAATGTTACCACTAGTGTGTTTCCGGAACTAATCAATACACAAACAACTATGTTGGGGGAGATCAGAGTGCAGTTACAGGCCTTACAAGAGCGACCCTTGCACTGGGTCACTCATGAGCCTGCAAAAGACACAACCCCCACTGTGCAGATGGTCAGCACACGCACACCACACATCCTCTCATTGCCAACTGAGGTTGTTTGAGCCATATTGATGGGCACCGAAGGTAGTTGAGAATTAAATCTAGCCACTTTGTCTAGAGACATACTGTACCTACTGCAAGAGGGAGTAACTTAGGAATTTTGTGTCAGGGAAGGTAGCGTGTTCCACATCTTGACAAAGAAAAAGGCAACGATAGAACAAATCACTCTCCAACATGATCAATTGGCTGCACAGCACCGATAGGTAGAACAAGCTATGAAAAAGGTGTGTGCTATGGTCCTCAAGCTAACCATTCCCGGGGACCTCCCCCTAGCTACCAAGATTTAGCACATGGTAGCCGACTTTCGCACGGCCCAAGCAGAGGCCACAAGATATTAGGAAGAACTAACGTTACAGGTTGTAGAGCTCCATCTCAAGGCTCAGCATCCCACACCTCTGATTGAATGGGAACTCCATTGTAGTGAAGTTGTAGCTGGACTAGAAAAATGAGTAGTGTTGTTCGTGAACGCTCAGAACTACTCAGTCAGTCGCTTGGGATACTCACCATCCTCCAGGAGGATCCAACCATATAGCGAGTAGAAACCAAGGTGCGTGAGTTGCAGCAGGCCTATGACATCACCTGTGGTGCTGCACAGATGGTCGCTATCACACAATAGTTGGCCAAAATGAAGGAGGCCCAGGCGCTCAAAGCCCAAGTTGATGTGGTGCGACAATAGGAGGCAACACTTAAAGAATGTATCCAACCCTAGATTGAAGAAGCATTTAGCGTATCTATAACCATTGAAGGCAAGGTCACGTAGATGTAGGCAATATGTATGATGGAGCAAGAAATTGCAATTGATACGGATACCTCACCGGCTCACTCGGAAAATGTACAGAGGTTCACAGCCGAACTTGTTGCAGAGATAGGCAAGATGCAGAAGTTGCTCATTGACCTCTGAACAAAGATTCCCATACCAGCTGAGTGACTTGGGACGAGTCATGATGATTGTGTTGGGGGACTATTGGGTAGCGGAAGCCCTGCATAACGGTCATGGGGCACGAAGCCTACAATTTTGGGTAAAAACACGGTAAATACTCTACAGGATGCGCGAAGCGTGATTTATAACAAGTCAAAGTCAAAGGGGTAGTCAGTGAAAAAATAATGTAAAGAAATGTAAGTTCAGTTGGCCTGCTCATGGATCACAGTCCATGGAAAGGTATATATAGAGTAAGGCTCTATGAGTAGAGAAGCTAAGTTTTGTTGTATGGTTTTGGATCTGTCAGGTAGTGGGTTTTTAAGAAAAGCATTTCGAAAGCATCTGTATGTCTGAGTCGAGGGTGTGGGTAGTGGATAGAGGCTCTATAGCTGTGTGCATAGAGGTTTGGAAGAGTCCGCAACTATGTGCGCAGACCCCTGCAGTTGAGTGTGCAAGGTAGATATGGATGTACTGGTGATAAGTGGAAATAAAGATAAGTTTATTCTAAGAATTCTATGTCAAATTTGAATTATCACAAATCTATTATTTTTTATGAGTAATAAGACTATTTGATCTATGCACATATGTTTGATTATTGAATACTTGTGAATCTAGGTTAAATCTTAATATGCGAACTGAATAAATCTAATAAATGTTTTCTTAAAGACCATTCTAAAGTACATCCAAGTTGCAATACTTCATCCAATAGATTATATCTGTAGACTTCGTACTAATAGATAGTAAGAGGTATTAGGGATCTGCGCGAAGACAACACAACACAAAGCTGCAAAACGCGGTGTGAAACCTCCAAACCACATCTAGACATCCCATGGGTGAGGAAACCTAGTTCCAACACCCTCCCTTGCTGCCTTGGGTGAGACCTCAGTCTGTGTGTTGTATATCTAACCCGGAAATATTATGATAATAGAAATAACCCAAGAATAACAAGATAGAAATAGATAGAAATGCTTCTTTATTATCAAACCCTTAAGGTAGGGCAACAACATACATTCACTCCTCACTCCACAATCCATTCATACAAGAATATTTCTCTTCATATCCTTCCATGTGGAGTCTCTAGCCTCTATATAGGCCTCATACATACAATACCATGCATCATTACCATGGTTTACTCATACCATCAACTAATACCATGGGCCCATTACATTATTATTAACTACTTGTGGTCCCTTACATGACATGGGTTTACCACCTTATTTATTACTATGGCCCATCCCATTATTATATTATTACCTTGGGTACCTCCCTCGGTACCCCATATTACCCCCACTAGGTATATAACATTCCACCCCCCTTAGCATGTTTCGTCCCTGAAACATGGGAAGAACACAAATAATAAGATCTACTCAAAAGAGTACTCCACTGATACCATGCACATGCATCTAGCCATCCAAGAGAAAGGTGAACCCTCGATCTCGTTGGTGCCTCGCTCGCTTGAGATGGAAGTTGATCATGGTAGCTCTTTTGTGTTGATGTGTAGTAGGTGGCTCTTCGCTTCTCCTTATCTATCTTGTGGGGGTTGTTATCCTTGTGAGTAACTAGTTGCCATCTTGATGATTGTCTTGCGGGGTGATGTGGGTGATGATATGTTGAAGTTTTAACCCATGGTGTCATCTTCTTTAATTCACCCTGTTGAGGTGCCTTTTGTGGTGTCTTCTTTTCCAATATGACTTCAACCACTGAGTCCTCCTCTGATGTATCAGCACCTGTAACCTTTTCCGCTTCAACCTTTGTTTGTGTCTGATTGTCGACCATCAACTGCTCATCATCTGATATGTCAGACCCTGGAACATCTTCTGCTTCAGCCTCCTTGGACTCTATCTATTTATTAGTGGAAATATCATGTAATGTAATTTTCTTCTTTTTATACCAAAGCTTCAGGAATTTCTTCTGGACATTAATATTGATAGTACCTACCGATTCCATCCAAGGGTATCCCAAAACAACATCCATATTATCCATCTCTGAAGTATAAAAATCACCATGCAACACATACTTGTCCATAGAAAGCTTCAAATCCTTATAAATTTGAACATCCTCATCATCAACCTGTGTATTTTCAATTTGTTTTGCTGGAACTTGCAATTTGTTTGTCAAAATAACATTGATGAAATTATGCTTGCAACTAGGATTGATAGAAATAATGATCTTCTCTTTCTGTATTAATCCATGAACCTGTAATAAGGATATACCAGTAGGAAATAGACCCACATGTTTCTTCTTATCTTGTTTTCTGGCATGAGACCATTTGTCCAAAAGTAATTTTTCAAATTCTTCATCGGGTAGGTTGAGACACTTCTTTTGGTTAAGTAATCCCCACCATGTGACTGCCTCCTCTCTAAATAACTCCACTACAAACCATTTCCAATTGTTTTTCCATAATGATTTCTGTTTTTTATGTATTCTTCAATAGTAGGACCATTATCTTTTCCTATAAAACCGTAACCCGCCATGAAGAGGGTTTTGAGAAAACTTTGGCGAAAATTTGAAATTGTCATAGTTTAGTCAATATTGCTCAGAATATCTATTATAACATGTTTTTGGAAATGGAACAACCATTCTGCATCTGCCCATGTGATAGAAATCCTGATTCAGACACTGGAATTTCCAGATCTACGCTGCTACTTTCACGCCGTCACCCAAAATTTCTGAAAAAGGTGCTGATTTTAAATCAGCGATATCTCCCTCATCCGGACTCCAATTCGCCTGATTTTTTTTTTGAAATTGGGTGTTCTTTCAAAAATATTCTAGATATGAAATTAGGTATTGCAGATCTTACACCAAGATGTCTAGATCTGTGCCACAAACTCGCTGCCCTGAAAAATTATCTGCAACCCTACTGGTTTTTAAATCAGCGATATCTCCTTCATCCGGACTCCGATTTGACCCATTTTTTTTTTGAAATCAGCTATTTTTTCACAAAGAATACAGATCTGTAATGAGATTTTTCAGATCTTGAACCAAAACGTATAGATCTGATCTGCAAACTCGCCGCCCCTGAAATCCTGCAAAAATGAAAAAAAATTCTCCACTTTTGTGCCCAAGAAAGTGCTCTGATACCACTTGTTCTATATCTAACCTGGAAATATTATGATAATAGAAATAACCCAATAATAACAAGATATAAATAGATAGAAATGCTTCTTTATTATTAAACCCTTAAGGTAGGGCAACAACATACATTCACTCCTTAAGGAAGGAGAACACTCCACAACCCATTCATACAAGAATACTTCTCTTCATATCCCTCCATGTGGAGTCTCTAGCCTCTATATAGGCCTCATACATACAATACCATGCATCATTACCATGGTTTACTCATACCATCAACTAATACCATGGGCCCATTACATTATTATTAACTAATTGTGGTCCCTTACATGACATGGGTTAACCACCTTATTTATTACTATGGTTCATCCCATTCTTACATTATTACCTTGGGTACCTCCCTTGGTACCCGATATTACCCCCCTAGGTATATAACACTATGCTTCACAGGATATTACCGAAAGGGCCCGTAGATATGCGATTTGCTTGGCTAAATAATTCTTCCGAACCTGGTTCAGAGCCATATAAGCCAACACTTACAAAACTTTAGTGAACTACAGAATACAACTGGTGGATTTTTTTCAGAATTATGTTATTGTGAAGGGAATTACTAAGAAATCTTGACTTATTCAAAATAGGGGAACAAGGGATGGATCACTAAGACAATTTATTGTTATAGATTTCAGAATGCATATTTTGTTGGAAAAGGGTTGTGAAAATGTTTGTGGAAGTATCAGCTTAAGAAGAAAAAAATGTTTTGGAGCACAAGATATTGGAATCAGCTGAGAGAAATAGTATAAGTTTCAAATCATCAATTCTAAGAAGATTTCAACATCCAACTATTATTAATATAATTAGAATTACTACTTTGTGTAATTTGTGCATGGTTTTACATGTAAGACATCAGGCAATGTTTATTGCACATAAAATAAAGGTGATAAATGACAACATCAAAATGGTCTTGGTTTAGGGTTGTGTCCACATCCAAACCTTCCTCTTCAATTTTTCTCAAACGAGTTTCAAGTTGAAAATGGTATTCATTACATTCTTCTAGCACTGGTTGAACTAAATCATTATGAAATTTAGCCATTAGTTTTTTTTCACTAGAGATAAGTTCTTGAAGAAGTTCAACAAATTTTCTCCCATACATTGCTTTTAGAAAAATTGTTTTTCAATATTGCAGATTTGATAGGCTTCAAATACAACTCCTCTCTACAAAAAATTCAATGGAGACGTCACAATGTTTGCAAAGCTCATGGTTGTATGAAAAGTAAAATTTGGCCTAGATAAAACAAAAGCAACGATTTCCAAGCTATTACCAAGCAAACAAGCATTACTAAGAAGTGTTGAAAATAATACTGAGAGGGGGGGTGAATCAGTATTATCTAGTTCTTTTAACAAATCTTCCTTATTTACACTTTGAATTATTTTTGCATATCAGTACCATAAAATAATGAGCAAGAAAAATAGACTGTCACATCAAAGAACACCAGATATAAGGTGGAAACCCAATGTGGGTGAAAACCACCTGCTGCAATATGTCTCTATCTTCTTTCAAATTAGAAACTCCTTTTACAATGGTCTTGTACTGGTGCAGTCCTTTACCAGTACGCAGGCTGCAACCTGCAGAGAGCTACAACTCTCTCTCGTTTTCCAGTCTCTCCTGGAAGGGAGCTACAACCCCTACTTCTTTTCTTTCAAGGACCACTTTTCATAAATTTTCAAACTGGATCCATAAATATCAAATGATCATCAAGTACCAGTAAGTCAACCAGATAACCAGATCCACAATAATAGTAAACTAAACCCAGAACACCTTATCAACAAAAAAAAAATCAGTCAACAAAAGATCTTAAGACAAATATGCAATTTCCTTTTCTCTGGCCTGCGTCGCTACGCACTTCACCTTCTGTAGCGCCGCGCAACTCCGCAGCTGCGCCTTCTGTGGCGCCTCCGCACTGCGCCTTCGGTGGCGCCTCTGTGGCGTCTCCTGTGGCACCTCTGCACTGCGCCTTCTGTGGCGCATCCACATTGCGCCTTCTGTGGCGCCTCTGTGGCGTCTCCGCACTGCGCCTTCTGTGGCGCCTTCACACTGCGCCTTCTGTGGCGCCTCCGCACTGCGCCTTCTGTGGTGCCTTCGTACTGCGCCTTTTGTGGCACCTCCACACTGCGCCTTCTGTGGCGCCTCTGTGGCGTCTCCGCACTACGCCTTCTGTGGCGCCTTCGCACTGCGCCTTTTGTGGCACCTCCGCACTGCGCCTTCTGTGGCGCCTTTGCACTGTGCCTTCTGTGGCGCCTCCACACTGCGCCTTCTGTGGCACCTTCGCACTGTGCCTTCTATGGCGCCTCTGCACTGCGCCTTCTGTGGTGCCTCTGTGGCGTCTCCGCACTGCGCCTTTGTGGCGTTTCCGCACTGCGCCTTCTGTGGTGCCTTCGCACTTCCGCAGCTGCAACGCTCGAGAGATCACCCTTCACAGATTTGTTTTCCACTTCACTTTCATATAGATCAAGCTTTTGAAACAATAACCCAATATTTCAGACCTTAAGATATTCAACCCAAAAGCATACCAAAGCCAAATGATCTCCTTTGCTTTATATAGGCAAGCTCTTCCTCAAATCATGGACCAATACCACGGGCCAAAACCATAATAACACAACACCGTCAGCTAGATACCAAGGGTTAAACATAAGAAACCCCATGTGTGCACGCTTTACTGCCTTGAAGTGTGTGCACTGGGGGTACGCACCTCATGAATGGGTAACCTGCGTGTCTAGACGCGGTCCCTGCACGGCGTACCTGCGGGTACGCATCTTCTGAATTGTTCTCCTACATACTTCTTAATTCTCATCATATTGAGAGCCA
>APFE030254605.1:74676-94714 GCA_000404065.3 Pinus taeda
AAAAATCAGTCAACAAAAGATCTTAAGACAGATACGCAATTTCCTTTTCTCTGGCCTGCGTCGCTATGCACTTCACCTTCTGTGGCGCCGCGCACCTCCGCAGCTACGCCTTCTATGGCATCTCCTGTGGTGCCTCCGCACTGCGCCTTATGTGGTGCCTCCGCACTGCGCCTTCTGTGGCATCTCCGCACTGCGCCTTCTGTGGCGTCTTCGCACTGCTTCTTCTGTCGCGCCTCTGCACTGCGCCTTCTGTGGCGACTTCGTACTACACCTTCTGTGGTGCCTCCACACTACTCCTTCTGTGGCGCCTCTGTGGCGTCTCCGCACTGCGCCTTATGTGGCACCTTCGCACTGTGCCTTCTGTGGCGCCTTCGCATTGCGCCTTCGCACTGCGCCTTCTGTGGCGCATCCACACTACGCCTTCTGTGGCACCTTCACACTGCGCCTTCTATGGAACCTCCGCACTGCCCCTTCTGTGGTGCCTCTATGGCATCTCCGCACTGCGCCTTCGTGGCGTCTTTGCACTGCGTCTTCTATGGCGTCTTCGCACTTCCGCAGCTGCAGCGCTCGAGAGATCACCCTTCACAGATTCGCTTTCCACTTCACTTTCATATAGATCAAGCTTTTGAAACAATAACCCAATATTTCAGATCTTAAGATATTCAACCCAAAAGAATACCAAAGCCAAATGATCTCCTTTGCTTTATATAGGCAAGCTCTTCCTCAAATCATGGACCAATACCACGGGCCAAAACCATAATAACACAATATCGTTGGCTAAATACCAAGGGTTAAACATAAGGAACCCCATGTTTGCACGCTTTATTGCCTTGAAGTGTGTGCACTGGGCGTACGCACCTCATGAATGGGTAACCTGCGTGTCTGGACACGGTCCCTACACGGCGTACCTGCGGGTACGCATCTTCTGAACTATTCTCTTGCGTACTTCTTAATTCTCATCATATTGAGAGCCATGCCATGGGTGTTGCCATCAAGTACAACATCTGTAACATATAGCCATACCAGAAACATAATGCCAACAAGAAGTTGTGAAGTTATATCTACATGAAGAAAATTGAGGAAACTTGGAAAAAAAATTGCTATCTATTGAATGTAATAAGGCTAGAGACCTTGACTTATGACGACGTGCTTTAGATTTTGGAATTTATTCCATAGAAAAGGAATGGACAAAATTTCTGCTAGAAAACTCAAATGCCAGTTCATAGAGTGATCAACTTCCAATTATTTTATGTAAAAATGTGGTCATTTTCATAGTGTCTCTATTGTAACTATTATCACCTAGATTGAACCTCAGGCTAAAGGAAGGAAATGCCAGGGTAACCACAAACCACACTTAGCTAAGTAGCAAGCCCTACTAGGCCAGGAGAGGGTTCTCTCCCTATGTAGCTCAACCAAGATGATTGGATCAAGAAAATGATATTAGGCTAGGTATAGTAGCATAGGGTTTGATTTGATTTTGAAGGGGTTTTGCTGCATCAGGAGCAGGCAAACAATTAGATCAAGGAAATTTGGTCAAAAATGTAGGCTGTTCGATGGGGCAAGGTAGGCACAAGGCTCAACACTCTAGGATTTGATGGTTGAGGTGATTTCAATGTAGATAAAGAGATAGAAAGAGCATGCAAGAAACATGGATTCTTCCTAGACTGAAGAAAACATAGACTGTCGAATTTCTACCCAAAACAAAGCATAGAAGTTATGGATTCTCCCTTTTAGACTTTTATACATTCACATAAAGAGAATTAAATGATGAAATGGAATAAAAAACACATGAAAACAAATGAAAACATAAGGAAAACTGAACTGAGAATCATACCACATGGAACCCAAAGAAATAGCTGCAACTTTTCATTAATCTCCTACGAAAACTGATACAAAATGATGTGTACTCAAAGCATAAGCATCCAACTGAGTCCAAACCTTTACAATGAGAAAGAAGAAGAAGATATAGACATTGATTCAACCTACACGCATCCTCAGGGGTCAAATACCTAAGATGAGGATCTAATCTAACAAAAAATGAACAAGAAACTGGAATCTAGGCATCCTAACAACTTGCCTCTAAAAGTGAGGAAATTGGTTCATTTGTCCTCAAGATAAATTTTCATATAATTAATCTACCTTCTAGTACTTATTATCCATAATATTTACATGCCTAGTCATCATTTACTTCAGTAAAAAGCCATCCATGAGAGGAAACCCAAAATTACAGCCAAGGCATAGTGAAATGGAAACTCAACACAATTTTTGTCCTATGTGCAACACCCAAGTTCTATGTGTAGTGCTGTTTGCAACACAATTTTCGAGGCCTTCCCGATGTCCAAATTGAGCTCATGATAGCGCATTGGAAATATGCTAAAGTATTGTTTCCATAACATCTTGAATTTTTTCATTTGAAGCTAATTTGAACCCTCAAAAGTGGATTCTCCCAAGACTACTTCTATGTGTCAAAAAAGGGCGGAAAGGTCATTTTTTGGGTGTTTTTTGACCTTTTGGTTGACTAGTTCTACCCTAAAAGCTTAGAAAATGATCAAGGTGCATATAATCATCAATAGGAATCCAAAAATTTTACCATTCCCTCATTGGATGTCCCTAGTAAAGGCGTAGCACTAGTAGCATTGCGCATAGAGCAAAAATTTATGTGTCAAAAATTGCCAAATTCTTAAAAAGGGAAAAATTCTTCAAAACTTGCTCAAAATTTTCCAGAACACCACCATCAAGTGTCTTTGTTAGCCAAGGAAGCTTCATCAATCAACCTAAGCCTATCATCCTCCTTTTTGCATTTGAGTGCTTGTTTTAGCCTTCTTTTCATTTGCTGGACCCTTATGTTGCAAATATTGTTCCGAGTCTTGTAATTGCAATCCATGTTCCGGATGATTTGATTGTCCTTGTTGGAATTTTCTAGCAACTTCCCCAAATGAAAATTGATCCCATCTAGCCAAGTTTCTCTATCCTCCTTGATTTTCTTCTCAATTCTTTGTTTTGCAGTCAAGGTAGCTGGTGTTTCTTCCCCTTGATTTATTCACTTTCCCTTGTCACTTTGTCACTTTTCCTTCAAAAATTCCAGCTCCATGAGGACTTGTTTGTCACATAGATGCTTGTTCTCTTGTTGATCTAGGTCTAGGTTTGATAGAGGACCCTTCGAAGACCTTTTACTTTCGTGATGTGTTAAATTGCATTTTTAAAAGAACATAAATAAATACATGTGCATGTTGTAAAGAAGAGGAAGATGTCAATCACCAACACATGAAAACATAAGTTGTTGATAATGAAGTTCATCCAGGAGGGACTACGTCTGCAGGCCTCATTATCAAGATGGTGTAGGCTTTTGCATTAAGTGTTGTCAATGGTGATGATGTACATAAGAGGTGATGTCACTATCATACAAGGAAAATTCCCTTGCACACGAGTGGCTCCAAGATATGTTCCACTACAAGAACTCTTAGTCAAAAGACTCCTATTAGTATGAAAAAAAACTCATGCATGATTATTATCCGGCCAACATGGTATAAAGGGATCTCAATGCAAACATGCATGACAACAACAGGAGCATCACATCATCATAAAACAAAGGGATCTCAAAACACAACATGACGAATCATGACAACAAGTACATCACGCATATGATCCCACATCACCTCTAGTAGGAACCATGAAAATGACTAAGAAACAAGATCCCACATCAAGTATCAACAAGGATCTTTGCAGAAAAATGCATAGATAAAGAAGTACATGAACGCACTGCATATACCTCACAACCAAGGGCCATCTGAAGAAGCGGATTTCGAACTGTTGAAGCGGCTCAGACCATTGATCTCATGACATCAATCGCATGGAAATGATTTCTCGCACGTGAATGATGGCACTTACATTCGACTTAGAAAAGTGGCTCCTCAAGAAAATTTCATGGATCATGGTTTGACTCCCTGTTTCTGTAGCAATCATGGTTCCATCCTCACACTAAAAATGGCCAAAAAATGCAAAACTCTGATGGAGACACAAATAGTGCCATTGCATTCATGGCATCAAGAAGTGTTGAAACCATATAAAATTTGTCAGAATATGACAAAGTGAAATTTCACCCGTCCTGCAAAATGTTGCCTCAAACTACGTGCATAGCCTCCTCTTGTCTCGAAATTTGTGCCCACTCTTGGTTCCTCCATCTTCCTGGGTACATTTCTATTGGATATTTGGAGATCCCAATTATAGGGACAAACATGAGGCTCCTTACTAGGATGAGGCACGGGAAGGAAGAAGAACATGGTGTTAATAACCAAGGCATAACTCAACCATTAGAGGTTGGGCAGAGACCTCAATTGCAGGCTCGAGATACACCAAGGGAGAATGCTTGAAGGTGTAAAATTCTTCTGAGACATTGTCGAAATCATTGAGGAGAGATAATGATGGGAACAAATCCCCATCATTCCATGGAAGCTTCCATGGCAAGGAAAGAGCTAAGGCAAGCTCTTATTGCCATACTTACACCAGAGACAACAAGGGAAGGTATAACCACTTTCAATCTTTGAATGCTCATTTCAATTATAATCATGTTGTTAAATATGAATGAAAAACATGGCATCAAAAATATGTACCTTTTGTGGATTACATATTCATACATTTTATAAGTGTTGGAAAAGAATAGGAACACACAAAATGAGGAGTCATGAAAAACCCTCTCAATAGTAGGTGAAGAAACATGTTAAATAGATGTAGAGAAAGAAATCCTATTGCAATCATTATGATATAAGTGACCATCAAAGAGCCACATATTAGAGTCTCCATCCAGAGCAACGCCTTAAAGATAAAGTGTCGGTGCATGTACCAGGTGAAGCATTTTTTCGACCATCGACTGCACCATAAGGAGGTAACACAATCACCTTGATAAGTGAAAAATGGTTTCTAGACATGTTGTCCTTTCATTTTAAATAATTTGTTTCATTTTAAAATGTAAAAGTGATGTGTTATTTTGTGTTGCATGATATATGAAAGTGATGTCATGTTTCCAACACTTGTCAAGCAAATAGTTTCTGGCCTTATCTTTGTAAATCATGTGTTGCAGTGATGATGAGTTTTCCATCACTTTTTGAAGCAACAATAATCTGGTGGCCTTGTTTGAGTAGTTGGGGTATTGAGCCCATCTTATTGTAAACTTGACCATGAAGTACATGTTATAAACTTGTGGCAAGTGTGGGATGCTTGGGTTGTTAGTTGGTTAGTTATGACAAGCATGCAATTTGCAAAACAATGTACTACAAGCTGTAGAGGTTGCAGGTGTTGGATCATCGCTTAAGGCTCTGAAGAACAAAGGTGAAGGAGATGGAAGTGACACCTTTCAGGATGCTTGTGATGCAGACAAGGTACAAAGAAGTTGCAAATTACTTTTCATGCTTTTGGAGGACCAAAAGCTCCTCAGTGGGGAGGATTCATCCATGTGGCTCAAGAGAAGCACATAGGACAAAGAGGACTCAGGAAAGCTCAAAAATCAAAAAGTTTGGATTATGCTCCAACTAGGACGAGAGCATAAATCTTGTCATGCTCATCACGGCGGTGTGACGGTTCGTTAATCCGAGTCCAGGTGAGGAGTTAGAAGTAGTCAAAGTTCGGTTGAATTTTTGCTAAATAGGAAGGCTTAAGGAGGCCACAATTTGGATAGAACCCGACCACTAGATTTCGGAAAACTCTGGCCAGATTCTAGTTAAAATTGTGGCCTAGTTAAGAAGACTCCTTCAGCCTAAAATTTGAATTTTTTAACATGCCTTATTAATTAAAAAAATTATATTAAAAAAAAGAGGGCGGTGGTGGGCCACCACCCCCACCACCCACGCCTCTCCTTACAACCATTAACCATATGCATATTAAGGTGAGGCCAGTAGGAGTTGAACCCGCCCGTCCACGTGGGTCGATCTCGACCAGGCGGCCCCATAAAAGAATCTCCCATAAATATGACGTACCATAAACAAACATTTAATGTGCTAATGTTTTTATTGCGGGAGGTATGGGGTAGGTTGCCCAATGTAGACCCAACAACCATTTTATGTATGTGGTTTTGATTTTGAAAAATCATGATGTATAAAAAAGGAGTGTCATGGTTTGACCACCCAACCCCTCCTCAACAAACTTACCAACTTAACCAATGTACCACAAATACCTGCATTGGTTAATCTGCCAACAAATTTACATGAACCTAGTTTCTTTCAATGCGCCCTTGCAGATGGAGGAACTGGGAGTGGGCACAGATTTCGAGACAGGAGGAGGTTGTGCATGCAGTTTGAGGTAGCATTTTGTAGGAGGGGTGAAATTTCACTTTGTCAAATTTTGACAAATTTTATATGGTTTTATCACTTCTTGATGCCACGAACGCAATGGTGCTATCCCTATCCCCATCAGAGTTTTGCATTTTTTAGCCATTTTTAATATGAGGGTGGAACCATGACTATTGCAGAAACAAGGAGCGAAACCATGATACATGAAATTTTACCAAGGAGCCACTTTTCTAAATTGAATGTATGTGTCAACATTCACGTGCGAGCAACCATTTCCATGTGATTGATGCCGTGAGATTGATAGTCCGAGCAGCTTCAGCAATTTGACATCCACTTCTTCAGATGGCCCTTGGTTGTGAGGTATATGCAGTGTGTTCATGTACTTCTTTTTCTATGCATTGTGTTGCACAAATCCCTAATGATGCTTGATGTGGGATCTTGTTTCTTACTCATTTTCATTATTCCTTCTTGATGTGATGCGGAATCATAGGCGTGATGTACTTGTTGTCATGATTTTTCATTTTGTGTTTTGAGATCCCTTTGTTGTATGTTGATGGGGTAGTCTTGTTGTCATCATGCATGTGTGCATTGAGATACCTTTATGCCATTTTGGCAGGATAATCATCATGCATGAGTTTCTTGTCATACTGATAGGAGTCTTTCAACTGAGAGTTCCTATAGTAGAACATATCTTGGAGCCACTCCTGTGTGAAGGAAATTTCCTTATATGATATCGAAATAACCTCTTATATACATCATTACTATTGATAGCACTTAATGCAGTGGCCTACACCATCTTGACACCAGGGCCCGGAGACATTGTCCCTCCTAGACGAAATTCGTTATTAACGACTTATGTTTTCATGTGTTGATGATTGACATGTTCCTCTTCTTTATAGCATGCACATGTATTCATTTATTTTCTTTTAAAAATGAAATTTAACACATCACAAAAGTGAAAGGTCTTGGAAGTGTCCTTTGTCACACCTGGACCTGGATCACTTGCTCAAGGTATGAAATGACATACTTAGGTCTCCCCAACTTATCCATTAGTGCTTTGATCTGTGCTTGTTTTTCCCTTATGGTTATGTTTTTGGTTGTTGCCTCATCTTGGGCCTCCAAGTCAACTATCTCAATTCCATGATTGATGTGTGCCCATTCTGGTTCATCATCTTCCATTAAATCAAAATCTCTTTCCTCATCATCATCAAGGCTTTCCTCCAGCACCTTTTCTTTCCCTTTATATAGTTGTTGCACCTGTTGTACCTGTTGTGTCGATGAAAAAGGCAACGCCCCTTCCACATCAAGTGGAGCAAGCATTTTCCTATGAGTTGATGAAGATGGCAATGCCCCTTCCACATCAAGTGGAGTAAACCCTTGCTTATCTACTGCAAACAACTTTCTAGCCCCTCTCTGATATGTCTTGTAGGCTTCTAGCTCCTCAACAACTTTAGTCTCTTTAACTTTTGCATCTTTCTTTACTTTGGCACTGCTGGAAGGCCTTTTTACTTCTTAAGGCACCAATCAAGGAATCTGAGGACCATTGAAGATGTCACTAGAAATAAATGTATCCCAGGAGATGTTGAGGAGGTTGAGATGATGTAGCACAATCATCTTAGTGAGGGAATAGTGATAGATACTACTCATTTGTTGGGGGTACAATGTTTTCTATATAATGTAGGTCATCTTCTCAATGTTCCAGAATAAGAAATAAGGAATGCTCAACACTTTTACCCTTGTGAAGTGAAAATAAGCCTAATGTGATAGGTGTAAAATCTAGAAAATTTGCCCTCACATGTAAAATACTTCATAATGATCCTCATCATAGGGGCATACCTGTCTTCAAGGAACTTGGAAGGAAAGGTCCTCTTCTTTTCAGTTATATACCTAGCTTTGATGTATGGCTCATACTAGTGGTCATCCAAATCTTGTGCCTTATACCACCTTTCCTCCACATTGGAGTCCTTATGGCATCAGCAATGATGGAAGAAGAAAATGTAAATGTCACCCAAGTAAGAGTTACCTTGTTATCATAGAGATTGGCTACAAAAATCATGGTCAGCTCAGGATGATGTTGAACTCTTTCCACCTGCTCACAAAACACATAAAACCCTAGATGCCTGAAGCAAGTGATGATCATATGAGCAGTCTGTAACTCTATGATGTTGGATGATTCCTCTTTGATAATTCTACCTCCCTTATGTGGTTTTCTCTAATGCTGAGGTTCATCTCCCATGCTTTCACTTCCACTATTTTCCTCCTCCTCATAATCTCTATCCTCTTTGTCCATGTTTGTCAAATTCTGAAGTTGTATAACCCTAGAGAACGAAATGAAGGAGTGAGTATTGGTGATTAGGGATAGGGAAAGGGGAGTTGAACTAGAAGGGGAGATTAACTTATGTAATGTAGGATGAAATATATATGATATGAGAGTGAAAAGCAGGGTATTTGTTCTTGCTAAGGATTGTTTAGAAAATGGGGTTTTATGATTTTTCTTTGGGGATTAGGGAATCAGGGATATGGAGGGATTTGTTTGAGGGAATTAGGGTAAAATGGATATGGAGGGATTTATAGGAGGGATTAGGGTTTTAAGGAATAGGTGGAGGGATGTGTTTGAGGGAATTAGGGTAAAATGGATATGGAGGGATTTATAGGAGGGATTAGGGTTTCAAGGAATAGGTGGAGAGATTTGTTTGAGGGAACTAGGGTTCAAGGAAAAGGTGGAGGGATTTGTAGGCAATCTAGGGTTTGAGTTTTGAAATAGCAAACCAACTTCAAAATGATGAATTGAATGCCAACGTGATAGCTCAAAGATTACACTTACTTGTTTAAAAGCTATAGAAGGCAAAAAATACGTGTCGAGTGGCTGATAGGGTGATTTGGCACTTAGTAGCCCTATGCACAACACCACCTATAGGTGCCCAGTGCTCCGGCTCCATGTGCAATGTCGTTCAAATTTGCACTGGAGAAAATGCCCTATGTGTACTGCTCCATCCCTATGTGTAGCATTTTGGCCTCTATGAATAATTCCTTCTCAAGCTACTCTATGCATAGTGCCATGTCTCTTACGAGCAGTGCCTCTTCTCCTTAGCCACAAATTGGCCTCAGTTCCCCTCTCTCCTTCAAGGCTCTTCTTTCTCTTTGTCAAATGAAAGTGATGAATTTGGAAAAGGAGTTTGACATCTTATATAGAGGTGATTTTGATTTTTCTTCAAATAAAATCCACTTTCTAATGTTTTGGAACTTTTTCTTCTTTCCTCCAAATCTTTGTTTAATATATTTCTCTCTTTGTCTCTTTTTAGGTGGATGATTCTTGGATTGAACTGATTTCTTCAGTGGTTTCATTTTCTTGCAGTAAGGAGAAATGTTTGGGGCATTTCGGAACACTTATTACACAAAATGGGTTGAATTACATCAAAAGAATATAAATTAACTAAAATACTCTGTTTTCATCTAAAAGACATGTTGTTGAGATGAAAATTACATTAGTGACAAAATATCTTTGTACAATCTTAACTTACTGGAAATCATTCTTTTATTATTGGTCATCCTCATACCTTTGTTGCCCTTTATCTGCACTTGAAATCATGCTTTTGACCTTGGAAATGAACACTAAGACCTAATGGAAATACCTTGTAAATGAACCCTATAACATAATGGAAAGACAACTCCCTTGACACCTAAAGTAACATATTAGAAAACTCAAGTGAATACAACATGGAAATGGGTCAGCAAATGTACCTTATGAGGAAAGATTTGATTTTCTAAGAAAAAGACAACCATTAGTGCACCATTTTAACATGACCTAATGGAATGATCCAAAATTTAGTATGATACACCTAAAATAAAAATGCAAAGAGCATATTTGATCCCTGATGGAAGTATGCATATCTTGACACTAACATTGGCCTTATTGGGGATTGCAACTCCTTGGAGGTGTCAAGAACACCATAGAAAAAGTGCCTAGCTGGCTGGGCCAATATCGTCAAACAAATGAAAGACTAAAAACTTTTTTGAAAATTTTGAAAAATGATGACTCGATACAAACTGAAGACTAACTCACAACAGACTCTAAACTGACTCGAAAACCAATTGAACTCAGTAAAAACCATTTAAGCTTTATAGCCTTCACTTTGGGCCCCAAGATCAAATGACCTTGTACTTCAAATACTGCAAAGAAAGCAAACTGGTATGTACAATGATAGTGAAGCTACTTCAACAAACTACATCAGAAATAATAGTATTTCAGGAGCCTACTACTCACTGGTCGTCCTTAGCATTCTTGACCTTCTATTTCCTTTAATAAAATTGCATTCTATCCTCAATAGGCTTAGATTTTATACGATCCTTTCCATAGATTGTCAAACTTACCATGCTTTCCTTTTTCTTCATTTTGTGCATCCCATCGTAACACTACATCTTCCTACTGAAACTTTTCTACCTTGGTTTTGTGGTCATAAATCTTCTTTATCTTCTCTTGTAGTTGGAAAGTGTTTTGGAAAACCTGTTCTCTTGTTTGTTGAAGGTGAATCATTTGATTGATTTGGCGCTCATTATCATCCTCTTCACTACGAGCTTCTTGTAACAATCTCATGACTGAGACTGTAAGGGATGTGGGAAACACTCTATTGATACCATAAACCAATTCAAAAGGTGACATACATACTGATTTATTGTTGCTCACTCTTTCAGCTCACAAAGCATTGACAAGCTTCCGATGCCAATTTTTTTTGTTTTCTTCCAACAACTTCTTGATAATGTTTACTAAGGATTTATTTGAAGACTCAGCTAGTTTTTTGCCCAATGGGTAGTATGGTGTGGAATGACCCAATGTGATGTTGTATTTGTTGCAAAACTAAACTATTCTATTCGACTTCAATGTTGTTGCATTATCTGTAATAATCTTGTGAGGGAAACCAAAACATGACAAGATATTAGACTCTAAAAACTAAATGATTATCATTTTCGTAGCTTGCCTTGTTGGAATGGCTTCAATCCATTTGGTGAATTAATCAGTAGCCATCAAAATCCATTTGTGTTGTGTTACTGATGTAGGATGAATTTACCCCTTCTTCCCTCTGGATCAGTTTACATGAGGACATCTTTGACAACCATGTTAGGAACATATGCTATGGTATGTGAATGCAGAATGTAAATGTAGAAATCCTTCAATACCTTTATAAGAGCCAAATCTTGTTTCTACATGATATTATAACGCAAAGAAACATTTCTAGTAGTCCGACTGAAAAATGCAATGGGCTATTCCACCCGATCCTTCTTTTGCATCAACACCATAGCCAAAGTGTGCTTAGGTGCAAATGAAAATATAATAAAATCATTAGTATAATCAGGATTGATCAAAATAGGAGCTATGGTCAAAGCAAGTTTTACCAAGTTGAAAGATTTCATGGCATCCTCAATCCATTCACAGTGTTGTCCTTCCTCAACATATTAGTTAACTCAGCCAAATTCTCAGCCAAATTTGGTAGAAATATGATGAAGAAATTCATATTACCATTGAAAGCTTGAATCTCCTTTTTGTTGTGCGAAAAGTCTATTTGCTCAATTGCCTCCACCCTTGAAGGATCAATGTGAATACCATCTGTAGAAATTTTATGACCCAAGAGTTTACCTTCCTCCATGGAAAAAAGACTCTTATTTGGATTTAAAGAAATACTAAATGCCCTGCATTTCTGAAAAGCAATCCTCATGTGGTGTAATTTCTCATCATCATAACCAAAAAATATTGTCAAGTCATATAAATAAAATACCAAGAAAACATCCTTCTCATTAGTGCAAGCTATATCCATGGCCCGCTAGAAAGTGTCCCCGGCATTCTTCAGCCAAAATGGCATCTTAGCATACTGAAAAGTTCCCCATGGTCTTGTGAAGGTAGTTTTGTCTTGGTATTTTTCGTGCACAAGGATCTGATTGTAACCTGAGTAGCTATCTTGTAGTGACGTCTGTGATGCTCCAACTACTCTTTGCAGAATATGGTCCATCTTAGGAAGAGGGTAATTATCTTTTAGAGATACTTTATTTAGGTTCCAGAAATCAATGCACAACCTTATCTCTCCGGTCTTTTTTCGTACCAAGACCAAATTTGAAATCCAATTAGAGAATCTAATTGGAACAATGTTGCCAGCTTTAAACAATCTATTTACCTCTTTCTCGATGGATAGCGAAATCTTTGTATTGATTATCCTCAACTTTCTTCTAGAATTTTTTTGATCTGGCTTGATAGAAGTGGTATGCTGAATGATGCTCTTGTCATATACCTTCAAACCTGAGTAATCCCATTCAAAAACATCAGAAATTTAGAAAGAAATTTAAGATACTTAGCCTTTGACTCAGGAGATAATGTTTTTGATAACTTAACAAGCTTGGGCTGGTCCACTGTCCCAATGTTTACATATTCAACTCCTTTGTCATTAGGAACCAAGGTTAGTTTTCTTGCCACATCATCTTGATCAAACAACTGCTCTAAAGGTATAAGACCTCTAGGAATAACATTGTCCTTGAGTTGTAAAACATTTGTCTGATTTACCTCAATGTCTTGTTCATCAAAATCACCGACATCATCAATGAAAGCATGCTTAAACTTACCTTTTTTCCGGAAAAATGAATTAATTTCATTATCATCCTATAAAATTTTCCAATATCTCAAATTATCAGGAACAGTAGGCCTATGTTTGACATGAATTTCAAATTTATTGCTAGAATTCATTGGAATTTTAAGATTGCTCATTGTTGTAGCAAGTGAATAAGTAATGATGTTTTTAATTCTTGGCACCACTATCAATGTGTATTTTGGAAACATTTTCAAGATATCTAGGATTTAATTCCTATAAGATCTCATTCGTGGATGCTTCGCTTGATATTCTCCTTTTACTTGTTTAATCACTAGCTCTGAATCACCATAAACAAAAATTGTTTTTGCACCTAGCTTCTTAAAAAATTTAAACCTATAATCAATGTCTCATACTCTGCTTCATTATTAGAGAAACCAAAAGCTAATTTAAGGAACATACTCTAACATTACTTGGGACTTTGTCTAGCTAAAAAACAAGACTTTGAATCCAAATTCTAATACATGCACCATCTTTACCCAAAGTACCATCGAAGTCTATGCTCCAAAGGCCAGCTTCATCTTCTAGATGTTGGAATTGTACTTTAGTTTTGTTAGGTGTGAATCTTGATTATCTTCTGTATTCAAAGGCATTGCCGTGTTGGACCCTAGTTTGAAATGGGGCAGCAATGCCACCTGTAAAATATTTGCGGAGATCTAACGGTAGAAGTTATGTTTAATTTTGGGTTTTCTTGCCCTAGAAGGCAACCACTCACTATATATGAGGGAATTGTATTGTGCCTATGTCGATCTGTATTCTGAGTGAGGAAGAGAGAGGAAATTGAGAGTGTGTTAGTTTCAGTCTTTCCAACCTTCCTCCAGTGATCAAATATGCTCTTACAAAGTGGTATCAGAGTGTCCAGGTCAAATTTTGTCATTTCAAAGAGTCTTCAAGCAAAATTTGTTCACTAGGATTTAGGTCTACGGTTTGCTTTCACTCCTTCTAACGTTGTCCAAATGTCGGTCCATGTCATCATTCGGCTGAGTATATCATCATTAATAGGGTTTTCATTATCATGTCAGTGTCTAATGAGTCATTTTACACCTTGTTCATGCTTCTGTTGCGCCCAGGCAAAGTCATTTCCCTCTCTTAGGGTTTTGGAGGTAATTTCTCTTGGGCGGTCAAATCATTAGCAAAACTTGTATCCAGATGTTCATACACCTTCCCCTATCCTTAATATACCTTATCAAACACTTCCCATCACTGATATTCCCCAAATTCCTCATTTGTTCACAAACCCTAGTTTCTTGCTACAACCTGGCAATTTTCTAGGTTGGTCCTATGTTTTTCCCTTTTAGACCCCTTCCCCTCACGCAATATCTGATATTCCACTTTCCCCTACTTCCTAACATCCCTCCCTACTCCCAAAAATTTCCTCAAGAATTTAGAAGCCTACTATCCCCTTCATTTCGTTTCATTTCGACGAAATCTCTTGTTCCACACATCGGGGTAGGTTTTACTCAAATGATGTTTCTGAGGAATCAAAGATGAATTTGGGAACAATTAGAGAGGTTTCTTTCCAAAACATTCCAAGGAAGAAAAACCACCTTTACTTTTTACACAGGTGTCATGGTTTTAGAGAAATGTCAAAAATACTGCTGCCTTAGGAGAAACGAATGCACCTCTACAGTGACCTTGGGAAAATCAAATTTTCTCCTAGCTTGGTTGGCCAAATGACTTTCTTGATGAGTAAAATGATAACTAGACACAAAATATCTTTCCAATGAGCTATCATGAGCTCAATTTGAAGTTGAGGAAGGCATTCAAAAGTTGACTGCAACAACACTCTGCCTTGAGACAACCTCATTTGGCACATTTTGACCAGTCTTGGGAGCTTTGATTTTTGACAAGGCAAATGAACTCCAAATTAAAAAATTCCACTTGGGTTTGAAATTAGACTTAGATACCTTTCCAACGCACTATCCTCCGCCCAATTTAGACATTGGGAAGGCCTCCAAAAAGCATCTAAAAGTCGCGCTACGCGTAGGGCTCAGGGGCGCTACGCGTTGGGGTTTTGGCTCAATGCGTAGCGCGCCGGGCGCTACCCTTTCATTGGGGAGTTCCATTTCAGGAATAGTTTGCAGTTTTGGATTTTTCATGAAAAAATATAGTTTCTCAGTCATGGCCAAGAAATTTCATGGAGATTTGAGCCCCCAAAAGGTCAAAAAACAAGCAAAAAATGACCTTCTGCCACTTTTTGGACACAGAGGAATCAGTCTTGGGAGATTGCCATTTTGGAGGGGAAAATGGCCACCAAATTGAAAAATTCCACTTGCAAGCCTCTTTTCACGCCCCCGACCTTACGGTAGTCTTCCAATCGTGCCGGCAAGGTGCGGCACCACCCCACTCTTTCTTTTTAACAATACCTAAGTGTGCGGACTACGCCTAATTCACAACCGATACTTAGTTTGTTTTTCACAACCAAGTAAAAAGCATTAAACCTTTAGATCAATGATCACCCATACTTAATCATTATCCACAGCAATATAAAACAACAATTGCACGATATAAAGGGGAGGGGCAACTCCTGAATAGTCTGCCCAACAATATATATTATATCAGATTTTCAGCAGTACAATGAGCTAGTGTGCTTGCAAAATCAAGCCAACACTTAGCCAATTTTATACATACAAGGCAACCTGCCTTACAATAGAGAATTTTCACCTTTATACCTGAGCAGGTGCCCACACACGGGTCACCAAGATGCTCGTATAATCCTTGCACAATTATGCACTTCACAACCGTCAACAATCCTTCATACTTCGACCATAACCAAGAGTCACCCTCTGCGCACTTCTACCTTATGCGCATGAGCTATGCGCTCAAACTGCACACTTCTCTCTTATGCGTAGAACTTGAAGCTTTTTCGATTGCTTGAATGATTTGAATCCTCCAACGTTGTGTGTATATATACGAAGGCTACCGTGTGGGAGGGGTGGGCGAAGCCCCTCGGCCGACGCCCCAATCCTCCACACGAAGCCCTTACGTATCGCCCACCATACCGTCGGCTTTACATGTGTAACGTGTCCCCAATTTGGCGTATAAACCTACCAATTGGTCATCATCCATCACATATACTTTGCCTTCGTCACTTGCCATATATCGCTATCATTCATCGTTTGTTGTTCGCCCGCACCGCAGGTTGCCCGGCGTGCATGCTGCCCGTGCGCACCCGCCCGTGCTCAACCTTCGTGCGCCTCTACCTACGCGCGCCTGCCTAGTCATCCAACCTTCGAGCACTCCGCCCGGTCATCCAACCATCGTGCGCCTCCGCCCGGTCGTTCCTCCTTTGTGCGCGCCCACCCGATCGTTCATCCTTCGTGCGCGCCCACCCAGCGTTCCGCTTGCGCGCGCCCGTCGCGTTTTCCTCGGTCCGACAGCCCGCCCAAGTCGCCCGGCGCGTGCCCAGGGCACCTCACTATGTCGTGCACCCATCGCACCGTAGCTAAACTCCCAAGGTGGTACATCCTCCTCCACCTGAAGTCGTTGTCGTCCTCGACAACATCCCAACTCCAAGCATCAACCATGATGTCGACTTCCCTCACATACGGAAATCATCCCTACAACATATGTAGGCCTCCATCTCCACCATGTCTCATCCAAGTGACTAACTGTCACCAAGATATCCCATATCAAGGTATGTCATCGATGTCCATGACCATCGACCAACTGCCACAATGTCTCCATGCTGCTCTCCACCATGAAAGGCTGATCCTTTCAACACCAAGCTACACGTCCACTCTGACAATGTGTCCTCCATCATGTCATCAACTCTCAAGTGCTCAAAGAGAGAACACTACTCCATCAAGTGTCAAGTCAAATTTTTCAAGAGAACACCCCATCATCAAGTCAAGTGCCTCAAGATAACACCTTTCTCCATCGTGTGTCCAATGTGCTCATCTGTCATGTTACTCCTCCCAATGTCAACACATCTTTGTACACTTCGCGACCACATGTTTGAACTAGTTAGGTGATCAGTCCAACCATCATGCTCAAAAAATGAGAGTGAACATCCTCATGCCATCATTAGTTTTTTCCAAAAACATCTGCCACATCCTGAACTCCATCAGAATAGCCCATGCTCAGGTCCATGAAGTAATCTCCATCCATCTGCAACATGTCATGATGCTTGATGCCAAGCCATCCCTGCACCATCATAACCTGCTCAACTGCTTAGGGGCTCACTGCCATGAGCAGCTAACAATGAGCCCCATCTTCTTGTCTCTCTAAGAAGATGTAGAGGGGTGAGAGCTTGTAGGCTCCCCCTCACTAATCAATTTGATCCACCTATCAAGATCTTCAACCTCCAACCTTTGTAGGTAAGTAACCCGGTCCTCACCCGGTCTCATATATGCTTCATCCTCCTCATCTTCAATCACCTCTAGCCTTCTTTTCAAGTCCAAGATGTTATCTGAAAGTGACTTGATAAGCAAGGATTGTTTGGTAAGCTTTGTCTCTGCCTTCGACAAACGCTTACATACATCATCCAAATCTTCATCACTCCTCACCTACATTGTTGCACCTCATGATTAGGCCTTGTGACTCCAAAGTTAGGAACACCTATGGGTACATCTTCCCTTCCATCATAGATGTACAACTTCTTCAAGTGTGGAACGATCATCGCATCATATTTCTTCATAAATTCCATCCCAAGTACAACCTCATAGTCATCAACCCTCACAATGGTGAAGTCCACCTTCCCAGTCCATTCACCAAGCGTAGTGTCCACTTGTTCAGCCACACCAAGAACTTCATTCGGAGGAGAGTTCACCATCTTCATATATGCCTTGATAGGAACATATTTCAGCCCAACTTTCCTTGCAGTATCTTCTCCCATGAAGTTGTGAGAAGCCCCACTATCTACCATAGTGAGTATATCAGCATCTCCAACTTTCATTCGGACATACTCCAACTTGTTCCTCTCGAGATCCTTACGAGAGATCACCTCTGTAGCAGCAGCAATGCTCAACACCTACATCATACCCACAAAAGCACCTTCATCTTTCATACTAGATTGTGCTGTGGCAGCCAACTTTGGTTTAGAGGGACAATTCTTCACCGTATGTGGCCCTGCACAAATCCAACACTTCAAGACTTTCTTTCCCTTCGAACTATCATCAGACTTCAAAGCTTCTTCTTTCTTCTTATCCTTTGGTTTATCAGACTTCTTCTTCCTATCATCAAAAGTCTCATCATAGTGCTCAACCAACCTATCAACTGCAGCAAAGGCTTCTTCAAGTGTATGAATCCTTTGTCTCTTCACCTCATTGCGTGCCCAAGGCTTCAATCCAACAATGAAATTGAATACCTTGTCTCTTTCCGCCATATCAGGTAGATCAAGGACTGCACTTGCAAACTCCCTTTGATAAGTTTGAAGGTTCCCGGTTTGCTTTATAAACTTGATCTTCATCCTAGCTTCCCATGTTTCATCCTGAGGACTAAATGGGCCTGCAAGGCTCCTTTCATGTCATCCTAAGAAGTGATGTCGGTAGCACTTCCATTTGCAACCTGGTCCATCCTTCTTCTCCACCACATCTTGGCATCTTTTGTGAGGAATTGAGCAGCAACCTTGACCTTAGTCTCATCATCGGATAGACCCAATCTCTCCAAGTATTGCTCCATGTCGCACAAGAAATTACCAAGAGTCTTTGCACTCCTTGTACCATCGAATGAATCTAGTTCCTTAACTCTCACATGAGGTACTCCTCCACCTGAGCCATGCCTCACGGCCTTCTTCAACACCGCTATTTCATCCTTGGCTTCGTCAAGAGCTTTCTTCAAGTCCATGATCTCCATTAGAACTTGGTCCCTTAAAGCTTCAACATCCTTGACCCTTGATTCGAGTTGTGTACACATCAAATCAGTGTACTCTTGTTGAGTTCGGAGTTCATCGAGCTCATCCTTCATCTTCAAGGATGCCTTTTGTTCTTCCACAACAAGGTCAAACCTTTCTTCAAAATGAGCTTCTAAGAATTCCACCCTTTCCATCACTTTCTGCATCAGATCGAAAGTGTCCACGGGACTACGATTAGACCCGGCATGAGATTTAGCCATTGCTAACAACCTTTTCTTCCTTTGTAATCGAGTTTCGACCATGCACCGGCTTCACCTGCAACCCAATTCCTTGATGCCACACTTAGAGGAAAAGAGATTTCTGAGCACTGGTGGTGAAGAACAGAGAGATTCATTTGTACAAGATGGACAAAGATTAATTGAATGGTACAACTCTGTTTTATAAGATTCTTGTGGCGTAAAGTTTAGCATATGTCTCTTCTACTATTTCATATGTAATTTGTAATGTTTTTCATTTCATTCCTAAATCATTTATGTTGAATACTTTTAAGTGAGAAAGGCGGAATTCAATTTATTTGCTCTGTCTTGAGGAAGTATTCATAGTTAATGTTTTCTTCTGTTTGACAAGGATCCATCTTCTATGCCCTTGTCGACTTCTCAGCAGTCTTACCGTTCCGTTTATCTCAATTTAATTGTTAAACTTCACTCCTACCTCGCCTTATGTAATAATCTGTGCTTTTCACTCAATCTCTGCTCATGCTGTTCATGATCCCATACAGTCCAGAAAACCCCATCATTTATTAAAAACCCCTTTTTATCCATTTACTAGCCTAAAATCCGCATTCTTTATCGGTCATCTCACCCCCTTTGAAAATTTCTTTGTCGAGATAGACCCGGAGAGAGCCCTCTCCAGTCCTCGTAGGGCTAGCTACGAGGCTGAGCTTGGTATGATGTTGCCTCGAGTTTTTCCTTCGTCAACCTCAGGTAGATTCGAGCGCTAGAAAGTAGACATCCAAGGCTAGAAAGTAGACATCCAGACCTTTCCAACAAGCCCACTTGTGCCTCATTTTGATGCTGGGAAGTACCTCAAAATTGGCCTGAAAGGCGCACTACGCGTAGAGAAATGGTGCACTACGCGTAGGGGAAATTGGCCAATTTTTCACTTTCAGCTCAGGACAATGCAGCTTTTGACCAGTCTTGAGTTTTCATGGGATTTTTCACCCTTTTTGATGTAACTTAATGTAATTTCATGATTGGCATGGCTCTTTTACCTATTCTAGAAGATTCATTCATAAAATGGCAAAAAATTAATGAATGAATTGGTTTCCAAGTTTA
>APFE030254605.1:108404-126101 GCA_000404065.3 Pinus taeda
GAAGAAATGTTGTCTTCACATCCATCTATTCTATCTCAAAATCAAAAGCAGTAGCAACAGATAAAAGTAATCTAATAGAAGTTACCTTGGCAATAGGAGAAAAAATATCCCCAAAATCAATTCCCGGCACCTGGGAATAACCTTTTGCTACCAACCGAGCTTTGTATTTCTCCACCTTCCCTTCTGCATTTGTCTTCTTCTTGAACACCCATTGCTGCCAATGGGTTTCCTTCCAGCCGGCAACTCCACCAGATCCCAAGCCTCATTTTTGTGCAAAGATGCCATTTCATCAACCATGGCCTCTTTCCAGAGTTTTCCATCCTCTGAATCCACTGTTCCTTCACAGTTCTGGGATCATCATCAGTAATAGACAAAGCAAAAATTTGAACAGAAATTACAGATGGACTTACCTTTCTGGCTGCCTTCTTTCTCGGAACTGATCTTCTCACAGCCGGAGTTTGATGGCTCTTCTCTTCTGATTCCTCCTCTGCCTGCAGAGTTCTGATTCTTCTCCTTTAGTTCAAACTTTATCTTCTTCAGGTTTCTTTGGTTGGATTTCATGTTAATAGCATCTTCACCTCTTTGAACACCACATCTCGGACTGTACACAACCTTCCTTGTTACTGGGTTCCAAATCTTATAACCCTTTAAACCATCCTTATACCCAATAAAGATGCACTTTTCAGATTTACTATCCAACTTGGTTCGTTTCTCCTTTTGGAACATGTACATATGCATCACATCCAAATACCCTCAGATGTGAAAGAGAGGGTTTCTTACCAGTCCATACTTCTTGTGGAGTCTTAACCTCCAACGCTGATGAAGGTGACCTGTTGACCAAGTAAATGCAGTATCCACCGCCTCTGCCCAGAATTCCTGTCCTAACCCGGCACCACTGAGCATGCTTCTTGCCCTTTCCATCAACGTCTTGTTCATTCTTCTGCGACTCCATTTTGCTGAGGTGTATATGGAGTAGTCTTCTACCTATACCAAACTTCTTACAAAATTCTTCAAATTCCTTGCTACAGAATTCTCCACCATTATCTGTCCTCAGTACCTTTATCTTCTTCCCTGTCTGATTTTCCACCAGAGCCTTAAATTCTTTAAACCTGTCAAAGACTTCAGATTTCTTCTTAAGGAAATATATCCATGTATTCCTTGAGAAGTCATCTATAAATGATACATAGTACATAGACTTACCCAGTGATGGAACTTTCATTGGTCCAAACACATCACTGGTGCACAAGCTCTAATATTTGTTTCATCCTCTTACCACCAGAGGGGAAACTCACCTGATTCTGCTTCCCATATACACAATTTTGACAGAAATCAAAATCCAGAGAGCTATTACTCATACCTTCTACCATACCTTTACCATGAAGTACTCGAAGGCCCTTCTCTCCAATATGTCCAAGCCTTTGATGCCACAACATGGTCTTCTCTCCAGAGACCACTAGATTTTCTGCTCCATTTTCAGGAACCATAGAAATATTGCACCCGTCAACAACAGTGCTACCTTGCAGCTTGTACAGAGTTCCAATCCGAACTCCCCGCATCAATACCAGTGATCCTCAAACCATCTTGCAGGTATCCTTCTCGAACACTGTCTTTACAACTGCATCATCCAACTTGCTTACAGAAATCAGATTTCTGGCCAACGCAGGAATATGCAGAACACCCGGAAGGGTTCTAACCCTTCCACCTTGCAACTTCAACTTTACTTTTCCGCGACCAATGATTCTAGCCTTCCTATCATCTCCTAAGAAGACATCACCACCATCGTATTTCTCATACTCGCAGAACCACTCTCTATGGGGATGAAGTGAAAGGATGCACCTGAGTCAATCAACCATGCCTCATGATCTACATGTGTACTTGAAGAAGCCAAGTACACATCCCCACTTTCATCTGAGGTAGTTTTCACCTCTGCAGAAGGAGCATCATCAGATCCCTTTCCTTTATTAAGAGCTTTAGATTTATAGTCCCTTTTGAAGTGCCCTTCTTTTCCGCATTTCCAGCACACCACCTTTACAGGTTTTCCTGGAGATTTAGATCTCCCTCTAGATTTAGATCTCCACTCGATGACTTATTTTTGTTTCTGTTCTGGGACCGTCCTCATACAAACAAGGCATCACCATTCTGGTTGTCCATATTTTTCCATCTCATCTCCTCCATCAGCAAGGCTGAGACTATTTCATCAAACAGCAAAGCAGTTGCATTGCTACCTATTGCAATAACCAGACTATCCCACGAGTCTGGTAGAGAACACAACAAACTGATGCACTTATCTTCATCTGAAATTTAATATCAACAGATAATAACTGACTTACCACAATATTAAATGCATTCAGATGCTTTGTCACCGAGTCTCCATATTTCATCCTCAGGTTATACAGCTTTTTCCGCAGGAACATTTAATTCACCAGAGACTTAGATTGGTACAAAGCCCCTAAATTGTCCCATAAAGCCTTCGCCGTAGCTTCCCCTGATATATTCAACAATACTGAATCCGAGACACACAATCGTATTGTGCTCTTTGCCTTCCGATCGAACTTCTTCCATTCTTCATCGGTCACTCCCGTTGGTTTAGTACCGGATCTACCGCGATCCACTGATCTTTATCCACCAACAGATCCTCCATCTTGAGTTTCCACAACTCAAAACTCTAACCATTGAACTTCTCAATCTCTATCTTTCCGCCGCTCGCCATCTTCTTTCACCACCAAAATCGATCTCGCAGATCTCCCACTGAACAGTGTCTACCACAGGCCCGAGTGAAACCCCTCAGCAACAAAGGCGTCCCTTGAAGCCAAAACAGCTCTGATACCAAATGTAGGTTTTAACCCCGTACAAAAATTATCTGCATACTAATTCTAAATCACAGGAAAAATAAAAATCGAGAGCATAACACATAAAACACATATACACAGAGATTTCCCACTCGATCTCAAAACCGAGACTACCAGCTTGATTTTTCATTATATTCCTTTCAATGTTACAATACATATTTATACATGCCGAAGCATCCAATACCATGGACCAAAAACCATCGCGTCCAAAACTGTAGACCAGAAACCATAGGTAGGTTTGCCCAACCTAATATAGGTTCCAAAAAAAATTTTCTCGGGGCACTGCTCCGAACCCCGTAGAGGGGGGCTACCCACCCCCCTCAAACCCCCCGGACAGGGGGGGCTGCCGCCCCCCAATGCGCAATCGGCGCGGCGAAGGGGGGGCTCCGCCCCCCCTCTAACCCCCCAGTTCACTACGTAAGTTAGTCGTGGAAAGAATATAACACAACCCAACAAAATCGAGGTGGTATATCAGCTACCACCACATCTATCAAGACATTACTGGTTGGGATTTGATCTAAGGAAACCACCAAATATTCGATGAGACCAATGCAACAAAGTCTACTACAATAAAATGAATACAAATCATGATATTTTCGGGTGATATCCAAGCCCAGCTTTTCCATGATGGCCTTGGGTATCAAGTTGTGGGAAGCTCTGGAATCAAGCATAGCATTATGAAGAATACACTCATGCAGTCTAAGACTTAAATAAAAGAGTGGGACTTTGCTATCTTCTAGCTAACATTCTATAGTTGGACCAAAAATAAGTTTAGGGTGATCATCCTCAACATTCACCATGTCAGACAAAGGATCAATTTGCAGTATTCTAGACACATGGTGTTTGTAATGGCTATTCTTAACAAACCCAGTCAAAGGAATGGACACTTTCAATTTAACAATTTCACTTTCTAAATTAAGATATGTGACTTTACCTACCTCTTTGACACTGATGTCCCTCTTATATGATTGCTCCTTCATTGGACTATCCTTATGCTAATTGTCTTTTTCTTTTGTAGTTGTACTTGTTGATGGCTAATTTACCTTGTCTGAATTCTGATTAGCAAGCTCCTTTCCCTTTTTCAGATTGTTTGGGGGATTCTTCAATTAAAGATCCTTCCTATTCTAAATAGGATTAACCAGTACATCTGTACTCCTCAATGGATATTTTCTTTTCTGTGTGCTCAAAGCATTCATGTAACCATGCTAATAATCATTAGATTCGGCCTCCAAATCAACATCATTTGCCAAGATGTATTCCTCATCCTTTAGAATGTCAGAACCTTCTACATACTCCTCATCTTCGGTTAGAAATATAGGCATAACGTCAAAAGTTAAAAAGAGATTTGTTTCAATTATTAGATCTTCCTCATCTTCTTCTTCTACTCCTTGAACATAATTCTATTGTAAGGGAGTTCTGATTTGTTGTTGTTGTTGCGCTGCTTGTTTCGATGCTTTTTCATCTCATTGCTTGATTCAGAAATGGGGTTGCTGCTGCCCTCTAAAGTTTGGGTTCCAGATCTGAGGTTCAAGTCCATCTGTGATGGACAACTGGTCAACCATCCTTTCCATTGTTAGAATCAATATATCAATTTTTACATCTGAAGTGGATGCGTCTTCTTTCACAGTCACACTTTCCTTTGATCTCATTCTTACTTGTTTGGCCAGCAAGTTCGCTTCAACGCTCAAAACATTCTTTTGCATGTCTTCTAGAGTTGTAGGATCACATTCACACAACTGATGTGCCATATCAACATGAAATCCATTTGGAAACTTAAGCAAAGCCAATCCATTGGGTGGTTTGATATTTGCAGGAATAGCATTGTACATTGCATTAAATCTCACATAATAGTATTGCACACTTTCGCCAACATTTCTTTTGATGTTCTCATATTCAGACATAATCTAAATGGGATTTTTCTTCACCTCCCACCAATCTAGGAACTGCTTGTGGAGGACGAGTAGAGTACCGATAGAAGCTGCTGGTAGGAATCTAAATCATTTCCGAACCTTTCCTCCAAAACTTTTCACAAACAGCCTCATCGTCACATATTCGATTTAAGCTTCATGGAGGTCAAAGAAATCATTCATCTCGTCTATGTGTTGTTGAGCTGTAATGGTTTAGGTGACATCAAAGAAAAGTATTTTGGTTTCATAATCAGAGGGAATGGCACCAGGACTTTGCGATAAAACAAGAGGTGCATATCGGGCATCAATAACTAGAGGTGGGAGAGGTGCTGAATTTAAAGCAAGGATTGGGATATTCAGTATACTCAAAGGGGGATTAATGATAGCTTGGGTGGTGTGAACAATTTGTGAAGAAGAATGCAGGGGGAAAGTGATTTTTTGGGTGGAACTAGATGCAAAGGAGATATCTCGAAAATTCAAAGATTCCCTACGAGTCTTATTTTTCACCTCAAGTGTTTAAGTTTGAATAGAGGTTCTATAACTTATCAAGAGTATGAATAAGTTGTCACCCTGACTTATTTTGTGAAAACAAGTATTCGACGAGATTGTAAAGAGATATAGAGGAATCAACAACTATCTGATCATTCCAAATTAAAGACTTACTGCAAAATAAACTTTTCTCAAAATTAAGGTCAAACACAATGTCTTGCAAAGTGTCTAACCTTCCAAAGAGTGAACTAACACAAGGAATGAAATCTTCACTTTATTGTTCTTTGGCTAAACTAGATTTCCCTATAACCTTCTTATATTTTCAACATATTTTACGAGGATCACTGACCATGGTTGGAAGATTCGAATGTGGATTGGATCTGGTGTACTTTCGAGAAGTGAGTATGTCTAATTTTGCAGTTGTATATATTTCTTTACAACTTTACAATTCAGCCTATTAATTTCTAAGAATCATCATCCGCAAGCTTAAGAATTCAAATGAAACATGCTAGTGGGATGATTAAATTCGGATATTTCGATCCCCAGTATGGTCGCCATTATGTTATCACCTGGATTGAACCACAGGTTGAAGGAAGGAAATGCCAACGTAACCACAAACCAGACTTAGCCAAGTAGCTAGCCCTACAAGGTTAGGAGAGGGCTCTCTCTTTAAGGATCTCAACCAAGATGACTGGATCAGGAAAATGATATTAGGCTAGGTATAGTAGCATAGGGTTTGATTTGATTTTGAAGGGGTTTTGCTAGATTAGGAGCAGTCAAATAGTTAGGGCAAGGAAATTAGGTCAAAACTACAAGGTGTTCGATGGGGTAAGGCAGGCACAACACTCAACACTCTAGGATTTGATGGGTGAGGTGATTTCAAGACATGTGAGGAGCTAGAAAGAGCATGCAAGCAACATGGATTCATCCTAGACAGAAGAAAGCATAGACTGTGAAATTTCTAACCAAAATAGAGCGTAGAAGTTATGGATTTTGCCTCTCAAACTTGTATACATTCACATAAAGAGCATGAAATGATGAATGAATATCCAGTTTGTCCTTTCATTTCTTGTTCTTATCGATCCAATCATTCGACCCTCTAGAATGGATTACGTTTTTTCAATATTCATTATTAGATCAATAGTACATCTTAACACATGAAAACATAAGGAAAAATGAACTAAGCATAATACCACATGGATCCCAAAGAAATAGCTACAACATTTCATTAATCTCCTACTAAAACTGATACAAAATGATGTCTACTCAAAGCATAAGCATCCCATTGAGTGCAAACCTTTACAATGAGAAAGAATAATAAGATATAGACATTGATTCAAGATCCTCCCATCCTCAAGGGTCGAATGCCTAAGGTGAGGAGATAATATAACTAAAACTGAACAAGAAACTAGAATCTAGCCATCCTAACAATTTTCCTCTAAAAGTGAGGAAACTAATTCATTTGTCCTCAAGATAACTTTTAATCTAATGAATCTAAAATCTAGTAATTATGATCCATCATATTTACATGCATGGTCATAATTTACATCTATAAAACACCATCTATGAGAGGAAACCCAAAATTATAGTCAAGGCACAGTGAAATGGAAACTTAACACAATTTCTATCCTATGCATAGTGCCCAAGCAATATGCACAATGCTTTTTGTAGGGCCATTTTGGAGGCCTTTTGAATGTGTGAATTGAGCTCATGATAGCTCATTGGAAAGCTCCTCAAGTCATCTTTCCAGAGAATCTTGAAGTTTTGCATTGGAAGCTCATTTGACCCCTAAAACGTTAATTCTCTAAAGAATGCTTATGTGTGTCAAAAAAGGGCAGAAAGGTCATTTTTTGCATTTTTTTTTACCTTTTGGTTGACTAGTTCTACTTTAAAAGCTTAGAAAATTCTCAGGGTGCATGTATTCATCATTCGAAATCCAAAAATGTGGACCATTTCAAAAATTTTGTGTCAAAAATTACCAAATTGTTTAAAAGGAAAAAATTCTTCAAAACTTGCTCAAAATTTTGGAGAACACCACCACCAAGTGTCCTGGTTATCCAAGAAGCTTCAACAAGCAACATAATCCTATCATCCTCTTTTTTCCCTTTATGTGCTCGTTTTAGCCTTCTTTTCATTTGCTTGACCCTTATGTTGCAAATCTTGTTTCGGGTCCTATAATGGCAAGCCATGTGCCTGAGGATTCAACTGTCCCTATTGTCCTTTTATAGTAGCTTCTCCAAATGCAAACTGACCTTATCAAGCCAAGTTTCTCTATCCTCCTCAATTTCCTTCTCGATTGCTTCCTTTGGAGTCAAGGTAGCTGGTGTTTCTTTGTCTTGCATTACCAACTTTCCCTTGTCACTTTGCCTCTTTACTTTGAGAAGTTACAACTCAATGAGGACTTGTTTATCACTTAGCTACTTGTTCTCTTGCTCAAGGTATGAAATAACATACTGAGCTCTCGCTAAGTTGTCCATTAGTGCTTGGATCTATGCATCTTTTTCCCTAATGGTTATGTTTTCATTTATTGCCTCATCTGGGGCCTCCCAGTCAACTATCTCAATGCGGTGATGGATGTGTGCCTGTTCTAGTTCATCATCTTCCATCAAATCAAAATCCCTTTCCTGCTCATCATCAAGGCTTTCCTCTGACACCTTTTCTTTCCCTTTATATAATTGTTGCACCTATTGTACCTGATGTGTTGATGAAGAGGGAAAATCCCCTTCTGCATTTTTTGGAGCAAGAATTTTGCTATGAGCTAATGAACAAGATAAGGCCCCTTCCACATCAAGTGGAGTAAACACTTTCCTATCTATTGCAAACAACTTTCCAGCCCCTCTTTGATATGTCTTGTAGGCTTCCATCTCCTTAATAGCTTTAGTATCTTTAACCTTCTCATATTTCTTTACTTTGACACTATTGGAGGGCCTTTCGGCTTCTTGAGGGACTGGTGGAGGGATCTGAGGACCATTGGAGATGTCATTAGCAATAAATTTATCCCGCGAGATGTTGAGGAGGTTGAGATGGTGTAGCATAATCATGTTAATCAGGGAATAGTGATAGGTACTACCCATATGCTCGGGGTATGAATTTTTTTGTACAATGTAGGTCATCTTCTCAATTTTCTTGAATACGAAATAAGTGATGCTCAACATTTTCACGCTTGTGAAGTGCATAAGAAGCCTAATGTGATAGGTGTACAATCTAGAAAATCTGCCCTCACATGTAATATACTTCATAATGATCCTCATCATAGGGGCATACTTGTTCTCAAGGAACTTGAAAGGAAAGGTCCTCTTCTTTTCATTTCTGTACCTAGATTTGATGTATGGCTCATATTAGTGCTCATCCAAATCTTGTACATTATACCATTTTTCTCCCACATTTGGAATCCTTGTGGCTTCAACAATGATGGAGGATGAAACTGTAAATGTCACCCCAACAAGAATTACCTTGTTATCATAGAGATTGGCTACAAAAATTCTGGTCAGCTCAGGATGATGTTGAGCTCTTTCTACGTGCTCATAAAACTCATAACACCCTAGATTCTTGAAGCAATTGAGGGTCATATGAGAAGCATATAACTCTCTAATGTTGCATGGTTCCTCTCTGATAATTCTATCTCCCTTATGTGGTTTTCTTTGATGTTAAGGTTCATCTCTCAAGCTCTCACTGCCAATGTTTTCCTCCTCCTCATAATCTCTATCCTCTTTGTCCATGTTTGTCAAATTTTGAAGTTCTATAACCCTAGAGAAGGTAATGAAGGAGCGAGTATTGGTGATTAGGGATAAGGGAAGGGGAGATGATCTTATGTAATGTAGGATGAAATATATATTATATGAGAGTGAGAAGGAGGGTATTTTTTCTTAGTATGATTTCGCTTTAGGGATTATGGAATAATGGATATGGAGCGATTTGTTTGAGGGAACTAGCGTAAAATAGAAATAGATGGATTTATAGGAGGGTTTAGGGTTTCAAGGAATAGGTGGAGGGATGTGTTTGAGGGAATTAGGGTTTAAGGAAAAGGTAGAGGGATTTGTAAGAGATCTATCATTTTAGTTTTGAAATAGCAAACCAACCTCAAAATGATGAATTGAATGCCAAGAGGATAGATCAGAGATTACACTTGCTTGTTTATAAGTTATAGAAAGCAAACAATCACGGCACCACCCTGCAGGTGGGCAAGCTACCAAGGTGGCAATGGGGGGCGCTAGGGTAGGCCCCCCCACAGTACCCTGATAGCCTTGCTGCCCACGGGGTGTTAGGCGATTTTGAGAATCACACGCCACCCTGGGGTGGCGGGATGGTGAGCAAGGCAGACACCCCCGTGCCACTCCGGCCACCTGCCTGCCCATGGGGTGGCACGAGCCGAGGATGGGAAGAGGGCAGTGGTTGGGCCGCTAAGGTGGACTAGGGGGCCAGGCCGATGATAGGGAAATGTATTTTAAATTTTATTTTTTTTTGAAATTGTTATGATTTATAAAATTAATTATCATTTATCATTTTAGTTGTTAATTTAAGTTACTACGTTTTCGTCATTTACTGATTTATGTGTTTCTTTTATTTCAGGAAAATGGCATCAAAGAATATTTCTGGATTCTTTCTAGACCAAAGACTCTTAGAGGTGGATCTTCAAAAAACATTAGTGATTGAACCCCACTTGAAATGATGGCTAAAAATCTTTCAAGTGCCTCAAATCATAAGAATATGATTTCATACTGGAAGAAATCAAAAGAAGTGAAACTTTCATCAAAAGTATGATATGTGTAAGAAAGAGAAAGTTAAAATGTGCATATGTATCTATATGTTTATATACCTAATGATAATGGAATTTATGATGTGATGGGAAGAGTCATAGAATGTTTTCAGTACTAGATGGTGAATTTGTTTACATACCTACAAAACCACCCAAGTCACATGAAAGGATTAAATACTAGTTATCATATTCATTGTATGACACAAGATAGGTATCTACAAAGTCGTGTAAATAAATCGTAAACGAGATGAAACAAAATATTGTAAGTATTCTTATTTATTTTTTTGTTTTGCGTTCTTCTAACTATCTCACTATATTTTTTTAACTTTGTTTTTATTGACATATGATATCTTGTTTGGCATAATTTTGTTGAAATTTGTTCAATTAGGTCAGGAGACATTCATTTCATAGAGCATGATATTATGAAAGTTGTCAGCAGTTTCTACTCAGTGTCAGAAGAATATATGGCAAACAAGCAAAATGTATAAATTCATGATGTGACAAAACTACATCCAAGGGATTAGAAAAAGAAGGATGTAGATATGGTGGCGATATCTCAATGGTTGTGAAAACTAGTAGGCTATTCAAATCAAGGAGGTGCAAGCTTCTCTATGCTAATATTGTATATTATAACATGGTAGGCACCATAATACCATACATACCAAGTAGAGTAATAATCTAAGTCTTCGAATCTAGTTCTCTCTCTAGTAGTGGAATTAGATCTAGCCGAGGAACAAGTATATATGTGAGATCATATATTAATTGTATCTATATGTCATATAATATATTAAGAATAGTAGATATGATGATATCAGATATGAAAAAACTAGTAGGAACCTTTTCATTCAACGTGTATATGGTCATATAGTATATTAACCATGTTAAGACCACCTAGGGGATAGATAAGTGTCGAGGCAAACTGTGAATTTCAGGTGAAGTAGCTAAACCTATCGGGCAACTAGGGGAGGTGGAAAAAGGTGAAGATGAGTTTCAAAGTAGAACCAAAATTTTGGCAAAAATGAGTTGCACCCTATAAGCAAACTTGGGTGGGTTTCTTCTCGCGGACAGCTGATCAACCCAACAAATGACACAAGGTCAAGTTTCAATCTTCTTAGCACAATAGGAGTAGGAGGTAGACGACGTTCAAGTTCACACAGTCTCTTTTCGTCCACGAGCATCCTTAAGGCCTAAGTCTTCCTTCATCTCTATGGTTTCGAGTACACCTTTTGCATAAGTCATCCTAAATGCCTTCACAACTTGAGGCTTTCCTAGCCATCCATAGGAAGAGAAAAGATCAGGATGAGAGCACCTCTTCAGAAGGGTCCTCAGAAGCCCTCCAAACCTAAAGCTTCTACTCCTTCTACTTAACGAAGTAAAGTAACCAACATTATGCTTTTCTTTGACGAAATTTAAAATTTCGTGTGCAAATCACAAAATATATAAGCTCCTTAAGCTTCACAAGTTTTGTCTAGATTGTGGCATACTTATCGCTTAGGTTCTTTCATTGTGTTTTTAAATTAAATTTGGCAAATTTGGACGAGTAATATGAGAGATTTTTAATTTTTGCAACTACAACATGTATCTACAGGTCCAATTTTTAACTTTTGAGCATAATCTGCAATCTTCAGAAATCTAATGAAGTCGGGCTTTTGGAAGGCCATGATATAGGGTTTGAACTACTATACTACGATATAAATTTTGGTGCTAATGACAAATTAGATAACCATAACCTATGCCTTCCTGGATGTACCATGCTTGAAGAACTGTTTACAATCATCTACAGGTTCACATGCACATGGCCATGTGGTTTGGCAACTTGGCGATATGTGTTATGGCGTGCTTCTTACCTAAAAAGACATCATATAGAAACAAACTATTTTTATGTGAAAAAGAACTGAAAAAGAACGAAACATTTAATGCAATGAAACTAATACTATGATTAGTTTCGGTTTCCAAAAAATTATGAAAAATATACAAATTATACGACCAAGACAGACCAATATAACTTCTTTGCCTCAGGAAGAGGCCAAATAGGATGATAAATTATTTTATACATCTATTTCATAGGTTTGACAACGATACTTTATGAAATAAGCATAGTCAGAAGACAAATTAATGGCAAGTAAAAAAAAATCGATTACAATAGTCCCATGCCACTCATGATAGAGACTGATAATGAACTTGCACCCAAGAGGCACACCAAGAGACCCTAATTTACAAGATCCATTAAGATATAAGAGCAAGAGGACAATCTAAGATTGTTAGAGAGATATCTATCATCATTCAGGATCCCCCTAAGCCTCATAATCTTTTGTTAAAATGTTTGATAAGGATAGTGAGGTTGGTGATGTATAGCTTAGGTTACAAGGTTTAGTTTAGCGAATGTTAAATAATGTTAAGACATATTTTTAACTGTTAAAAAGATATCTTTTGATTTTGATAAAAAAAAATTTAAACACACACACACACAGATTAATAATATAATATAAAAAAAAACAAAATTTTGATTCTTAATTAGTTTTTCTTGCTGGGATTAACATTGGGGTACCATGGGCACAAACATGCTTAGAAAGTAATGAGGATTTTTTATTTTCTTTCGTAGTTAATTATAGCTGTCAATAAAAAATTTATTAGCCAAATATATTGGTTGATTTTGTATATTTTTTACATTAGACATGAAGTTGGACATGTAACCTTTAAAAAAACTATTAATAATAATAAAAATTTCATATTTATATATATAAAAAGTTGAAATGTTTTATTTATGATCAAGCTAGAATATATAATTATATATATATATATATTCAAGTCGGTCATAAATAAAGCATTTCAACTTCACAATTCACTATCAACTTTATATTGATAGGTAGATAGATAATAATTGAATCCAAAATAAACTGATAATTAAAACATTTAATTGTTTATTTTTGTTTGTCATGAAGGAGACATGCAATGCTTTTTTGTGCTTAAATTATAATTCACATTTAACATTTAAAATAATATTAATAATACAAAATATTATTTCAATTTTGACAATAAATAAAATATTTCAATGTTTAAATTAAGCAAAATAAAATTGTATATGAATTTAAAATTCCTTATTCTTATAAATAAATGTCTTTCAAAACCCATAATGGAAAGGATGTGTACCTTTTTTTATATTCAATATGGAAAGGATGTGTACCTTTTTTTATATTCAATATAAAACTTTAATAGTATATATATATATAAATATATATAATGTGTCTCTTGGTTTTTTATGGTGTTGAATCTATTTATACATTCAAACATATATTTTTAAACAACAAACAATCTTGAAACTATATTGCCAAATTTTAATGAATTCTGACTTAAAAAACTATTTCATTTTTAAATTACACCAACATAGGTTGCTTCACATATAAATATTAATGTATTTTTTACCGGACTATTCTCGCTTTTACCGGACTTTAGTCTTGGCTGATGATACTTATCCTATCCCTCATAAAGGAGATCTAATTAGAAGAATTGCAAGAGCAAAAATATTTTTCAAAATTTGATTTAAAGGCAGGATTTTGGTAGGTTGCTGTTGATGAAGAAGATAAATTCAAAACTGCTTTTAGTATTCCTGCAGGGCATTACGAATGGAATGTCATGCCCTTTGGCCTCAAAAATTCTCCTTCAAAATTTCAGAAGGTCATGGATGATATTTTCAAGCCATATTTTGACTGGTTACTTGTATATATTGATGATGTTTTAATCTTTTCCAAAAATCTTCATGACCACTTCAGACATGTAAATATTTTCATGAAGTTGGTCCAGAAAAATGGTCTCGTGCTCAGCAAAAAGAAGATGGAATTATTCCAAACTTCTATAAAGTTTTTAAGCCACCAGATTTCAAATGGACAAATCTCTTTACAACAACATGCCATTGAATTTGCAGATAAATTCCCAGATGTCTTAAGAGATAAGACACAGTTGCAGAGATTCCTTGGCTGCTTAAATTATGTGAGCAGTTTTTACCAAGACTGTGCAATTGATAGAAAGATACTCAACAAGAGGACTGGCAAAAATCCTCCTCCATGGACAGAAGTCCACACCAGAGCAGTACAACAAATCAAAGCAAAGGTAAAATCTTTGCCCATACTATATATAGCTGATGATGAGGCATATAAAATAGTTGAATCTGATGCTAGTGATATAGGATGGGGTGGAATTCTGAAGCAAGAAATTGGGGAAGAAGAACAAGTAGTACAATTTGCCTCAGGGGTTTGGAACCCAACAGAACAAAAATACTCTGTTATTGAGAGAGAAGTGAAAGCTGCATGGAATTGCATCAGCAAATTTGTAGTATATCTCATAAACAAACCATTTCTCCTCCGGACAGATGCGTCAGCGATGAAGAAAGTTTTGTCTAAGGATATTAAGAAACCAGAAGAAGCAAAATTTGCTAGATGGCAAGCATTATTCGCAAATTTTGATTTTTCTATTGAGCATATCAAAGGCGAAGAAAATTGTCTCCCCGATTTTCTCAGCAGAGAACATCTTGAAAAATATGGTGCACAAGTCATGATGATTGTTACTGAATGGGATCAGAATCAGAGATGTGAAGTTTTGAGGACTATTCTAGATAATCAAGATTGGGACACATACAGAAACAACTGGAGACCGACATGGCAACTACGGAATACAAAAGTCCTTGATGCCAACCTGCAGCCTCATACTAATCTACAACACTATGTGCCTGAAAGAAAAGTATACCCGAAAGGTAGAAAATGGATTCATGATATGATGTATACCAAAGCAAAAGCAGATGCCAGAACTGCAAGGGAGTCCTTAGAATCAAATTTTCATGACATTGGACGGATTGGACACCATGGAGATAGTAACACAAGAATCTATGAAGCCTATTATTGTATCTACCGTACCAGGGACCTATGGATTAACCATCCTCAAGTCCAACCATGTGCAAGATGGCCCAGAAATGACCCCAAAGTGATATTCCCCGACATGGTCTATGATTTTTCAGATTACAAAAAACTATGGTGGGATTTCATGAATGTTGATGACAAAACAGATACCCACTACACAAAGTTGAAATTCAGCACAATGGCAGCCTCCCAGAATGGTTTCAGAATTGGTGGACAGATTATGGAGTCAACAGAACAGCCATGGACCCAGTATATCATGAAGGATATCAAAGAAGACACTGTCAAAAATGCTTTGATTACAACATTGGGGATTGCTTTCGTCACATCTATAGCACAGTTAGAGAAATGACAATCAAGGAATGGGACCCTTTTCACATGATAAATCATTCACTCCAAGAATATATGATACATCACTTAGAGTGGTATGTCTTAACTAAAGTTCAGCACCAAGTCATATTGGGCAAACCTATGATAGTTCGAAGGATATATACTAAGGCATGTGATGATCTACTTTACAAAAGGGATAGATTCCCTGACCTGACTGTATTCTGAATATGTACCAATCACAAGGGCTTAATTGTGATCAGTGTTCCCGTGGGCTTTACTGTTCAAAAGTCTCCATAGTGTAAATATTCTCCTCCAAGTCTTTTCTCGTGGGCTTTTCTTTCAAAAAGTATCCACTGTGTAAATAGTCATGAGTCTGTCTTACTTTAAGTTCAAGAATCTACTTTACAGACTATATCACATGCGTTACCCAAAAGCAATTATTCGGTCTGGTCCGAATATTTGTGCGGACGTCGCTTTGATAAAGACTGAAAAAGCAATGATTCCTGAAGTCTTTTCCTGACCAACCAACAGCAATGTTTGTCCCCCCCTCTTATGCTATATAAGGAGGGTAAGGCTCATTTGTTGGGCATCGTATTTTAGAGAGTCTAGTGTGTGTGTTTTGAGTCGAGTATTCTTCTGCTCTGCATTTGCGGACATTGAGTCTGATCTGCTTGCAACACGAGTAATAACTCAAAGTCCTTAGTCGATTCGAGAAGCCTGCATATCAGTGTGCTCGACACTGGTAAGAACCTAAAGTGGCCGAACCATTAGAAGAGTCAAGTCTTTGGGTGTTAAGTCTGATTCAAAGACAGAGCCTATATATTGCCAGAAGCATCCGGTAGTAACTTGCTCATGATTGAGCTATGAAAAGTCCGGTAAAAGCAAGAATAGTCCGTTTTTGCATAGAATCAATCCCTGTAAAAGCTCTAAGAGCATTCTGTAAGATTTCCTCCATTCTGAAATAAGATGAGTATGCTATTTTATTATTGAGTACTATTGTGCAAATCTATGAGTCCGCTGTGGTAGAAGTGTTCTCTGTGCTTTCGTCCGAAGTTCGCAGGAAGTTTGCCAAAGGATCGAAGGGACATCAAGACCATTTAAGGCGTGGATGTCGTTGTGAAGGTCGCCAGAACGTGAAAGATCTTAGTAGGTTCACCTCTGGTTCACCAGGAGTTGGTTATCAGAGAAATACTGGGAGACACAGAGAAAGAGCAAGCTCGTGACAGGAGCCCCTGCTGAAAACTGGTATCAGAGCCAGTAACGTCTGGTTCTAAAGGTTGGTACTCAAATCTATCTTACATTTTTAAGAATGGAGTCATTCCGAAAATCTATCTCATTCTGAGAGCTTGAAGAAGATTCTCTTCTAGAAGAAAACCCTCTTGAAGAAATGTTTGAAAATAATTCAAGCAAGACTTTAAATTCTGCTGAAATTACTTATCAAGAATCTCAGCCTTCTGCGAGATGGGCTCTACCAGATATTACACCCTCTGAAGTCTATAGTGACTTAGCCCCTTTTCATTTAATTACTACCTCTAGGATCACTATTAAAGAGTCTATTAGCCAAGTTCAAGAAAATTTTGATAGTATCCAAACTATTCCTCTGTTAAATCCTCAAGCTTTACAGGCAGAAGCAAAAAGACTAAAAACAAACTATATACATCTTGGTTGCATATGAGTTGGCATTAACCCCTTAGTTCACAAAGGGTTAAAAACATTTGTGCTTGCTACTGTTAGAGATCTAACGCATAATAGATACACAGATTCTATTATTGGTGGAATAGTAGCCCCTTTGTCTAATGGCCCCATATATTTTGATTGCTTTCCAAACTTTTCTGTTTATACATTTGATGAGACCATCAAAGATATCTTACAGTTGCAAATCCATACTACTGGATTTGACATGAAAAAGAAAAGGAACAATATAGCCATCTTGACCAAAGCCTGTCTTAGACATACCAACACTCTATGGCCAACAATCCGTCATACTCCCAGTAGGGATTCCAAGTCAAGTGTGATAGTCAAAACCGACCCAAAAAATCAAAAATTTGAACAACAGTTGATAAAGTGGGAAAATCTAGAGTTCCCTGAACATTGGGTTGTAAACCATTCCAGGCCACAAATCCCCAAAAATATCACATCTGCCAACATCACCGAAAATGCTTCTAATACCGTTATATCCTTTCCTCGCAGATCAACCATTGATCGAAGAGGAATAGATGCTGCTTGTAAAATATCCAAATACTACAGAGATCCTTCCACTGTTGATACCGCTTGTTCATCATCATCATTTTCCTCTTGCCATCATACGCAGCTTTTTGAATTAGCTCAGCTTGTCAATTTTTCTTCTTTAGAAGTAAAATTCCCTGATTGTACAAATGTTATAAACCTTCTCAGTCTAGCCGAACAAGATGTTCATTTGCATCATAATCCCCGCACTGGCATTGCTCCTCCATCCACTT
>APFE030254615.1:0-14310 GCA_000404065.3 Pinus taeda
AAAAAAGGAAGTCATGACATTAGAACAGGCTGCAATTAAATTCCCATCATTTATTCTGCCATCTATAAAAAATTAGAATAAAGCTCATATTCTGAAAGAAACTATAAAATATCCTAGAGTCGAAGAAGACTTGTTTTCAGAAAATGCAAGTGGCTATGTTTTAGATCTTGATAACTCATCCAATCCTGGTGAATCTATTAGGATATGGATAGGATCTTTATATCAAATGCAAGTCACTACCAAAACGAATAATATGTCTATCATGATTCTAGCTAAGAAAAGAATGGCAGGTATTGTTTTTGATTGGTGGATGGTAGGATCCAAAGCCAAAAGATTAGCAGTCATGAATGCTGGTTTGTCTACATTTGAAATTTGGTTAAAAACACAGTTTGTACCAGAACCAGTAGATGAAAAGAAAAAGCTTTTAACTGATCTTAGTAGGATGGAATTGAAAGATTTAAAGTATTTAGATCAGTTTGGCAAAGATTTCATGGCTAAAGTCTTTAAGGCTAATATTTTTAATGATATTGCTCAGAAAATTGCTTTTCTTTCAAAGTTACTAGGCAATTTGGGAGATCTGATAATGAAGGATCTAGAAATTCAAATGAAAGGTCTAGATCAAATCTATTGGGTTGATCTTCTGTTCCGAGTGTCAGAAAAGGTCAAATATTTGTGTTGGCAGAAGAAAGCGCACGACATCACTCCAAGTTCAGATGTCTGCAGAGAAGTATTTCCATGGACACCTTTTAAGTCAAAGAAGAAATCCAAAAGGTATGGCAAGTACAAACCCAAAAGAATATCTAACCCAAAGAGGCCATTTCGAAAATTCAGATTTCTAAAGAAAAGGAACAAACCCAGAAACAACAATTGTTGTTTCATTTGTAAACAAGGACACTTTGCCAGAAAGTGTCCCCAGAAATCATCCAGTAAACTCAAGGCTTGTGTAGATATTGAAGAGTTTCAGGATGACTGGTCTGTAGTTGAGTTTGATGATGAAATTTCTGATGTATATATTCTTCCCGAAGTTTCAAATTGTGAAGATGATCATGAGTTTGTACAGAAATTGAATATTTGTCAATCTAGTTCAGATTTTTCCAGTGATCAGCATTACAGTGATATAGAGAGTTCTTCAGAAGAAGAGATAACAAGTGAGACAAAAGATGATTCAGATGATGAATCAGCAAGCACACTTTCAGTCAAAACAGACAAAGGTAAGCAACCTGCAATACCTTTATCTCAATTCAGTTCTTTCTGTCCTTTTGAAAAGAAGATATCAACGTCAACCAGTATGCCACAAGTAGAGTCTGCAAGAGAAGAATCAAACACTTTGTTAAAAAAGATTGTTAAAACAGACAGTTTAATTTACATTCCAGTGCAAGTCCAAGTAAAGGGTGAATGGGTTTCAGTAGATGCTTTTGTAGACATTAGAGGTTCAAACAATCTAGCAAGACCTTCTCTTTTTATTTCCTTGTGGAAGCTGTTGAAAAACATATTGGTTTCAGAAACAATTGGAGGATCTGTTCAGCTCACACATTATGTAGATAACATTTCCTTAAAAGTTGGGGGGAGTGTAATAAAAATTTCAGCAATCCAGCACTACGACCCTTCAGCTAGTTTAATGCTAGGCATGCCATTTATAAACTCTGTGCTACCTGTTACTATTAGCCAAGATAAGTTGATAATAAATTTGAAGAAAAGAGCTATCTCAGTACGTAGACTAAGCCTTGCAAACTATGAAGCTACGTATGAAACTAGTCAGAAAAGAGTAGGTACTAGAAGGCCAGTAAAAGATTTAGACGACTGGCAAGAACTCCTACAGTTTTATGAAGCCAGAGCAGAAAATAAAACAAAACAGTTAGCCTGCAATGATACAAATTGGTCTACAGAGAAGAAAGATATATACCAAAGACTTCTAAAGAGCTGCTCGGACAACCCTCAGAAATTTTTGGAAACTGAAAGTCCGATGCAGGAAATAGTCACCTTACATGACAATGGAGTAAAAGGGAAAATGATTCCATGTACACCATCTGATGAAAAAGAAATTCGGAATCGGATTAGTGAATTACTAAAAAATGCAATTAATTGAACCTAGCAAATCCCATTACGCATGTTCAGCATTTTTAGTAAGAAATCATTCTGAGATAGTAAGAGGAAAACCAAGAATGGTTATTAACTATAAACCTCTTAATGCCATTACTCAGAATTTTAATTATCCATTGCCAAGGCCAGAAGTTATTATGCAGAAAATTCAGCATAGTAAGGTGTTCAGCAAATTCGACATGAAGTCTGGGTATTATCAAATCCAGATCTAGCCAGAAGACAGACACAAAACAACTTTCATATGTCCAGCAGGATTTTATCAATGGAAAGTTGTTCTATTTGGTCTGAAGAACGCTCCAGTCTTTTTCCAAAGAAGGATGGATTATATTTTTGCTAAATATGATTTCATAGTTACATATATAGATGATATATTAATTCATAGTCCAGATGTACATACTCACTTAAAGCATTTAGAGATTTTTCTTGAAGAAGTTAGAAAACATGGGATTGTTCTGTCAGAGAAAAAGATGTCCTTATTTCAGGATAATATTGATTTTTTGGGGATAAATGTTGTTAATGGTGCTATTCAAATGCAGCCCCATGTGCTAACAAAGTTAACACAGTTTCCTGATGAATTGAAGGACAAAAAGACAATTCAAAGATTTCTTGGAGTTCTGAACTATCTCCACAAATATATCCCAAATCTTTCAGAAAAGACAGCCCCGATTAGAAGATACATCAATCAGGGATGGTCTGAAGAAGCTACTGAAACAGTAAGAAATCTTAAAGAGGAATGTCAGCATCTACCAAGGCTTCAGCCACCAGGTGAAGGTTTACTTATTTTACAAACTGATGCTTCACTTGACTTTTGGGCAGCTATATTGTTAGAACAATGGAAGAACATCAAAGGGGAGATTGAAGAAAATCTGTGTGGATACGCTTCTGGGGAATTTACACCAAGTCAGAAAAACTACTTCATAGCTGAAAAAGAGACATTGGCAATATTCAATGGTATTCAGCGCTTTGAGGTATATCTCACCCCAGTAAAGTTTTTGATCAGAACAGACTCTAGAAATTTTAAATATTTTCTGTACACTAAGATTTCAAGACAAATTGCAAAAGGCAGAATTTTAGCCTGGCAAATTTGGTTTCAGCAATTTGACTTTGAGGTTGAGTGGATTCCAAGCAATTCCAATTTCTTGACAGATTCTCTGACTAGAGATATGAACAAGATGTATATAACCTGTAAATATTCAGTTTTTGAAATTCCAGGTAAAAAACCAGAAGATGATAGTTTTGCTACATTTGTAGATAGATTCAGAATTTTGGAAAATCATGTCAGTTGGTTAACAGATGAAAAAGGTAGCAGGTTTCAGACTCAGAAGAAACATGTGGATTCGAAAGTGTCAGGCATGGCAGTCAAAGAACCTAGGCATTTCCTTAGGGCTAGACGACAATTTGGTAAAAGTCTTTTCTTTGCCAAATATGAAAGTCAAGCTTTTCTTCAGAAGTTTATGTGATCTATGGTCTAGCGTCTACACTAAAGAAATGATCTAGACTCTCAATATCAGACTCAACTACAGACCAGTCATCCTGAAACTCTTCAATATCTACACAAGCCTTGAGTTTACTGGATGATTTCTGGGGGCACTTTCTGGCAAAGTGTCCTTCTTGTTTACAAATGAAACAACAATTTTTGTTTCTGGGTTTGTTCCTTTTCTTTAGAAATCTGAATTTTCGAAATGGCCTCTTTGGGTTAGATATTCTTTTGGGTTTGTACTTGCCATACCTTTTGGATTTCTTCTTTGACTTGAAAGGCGTCCATGGCAATACTGCTCTGCAGACATCTAAACTTGGAGTGATGTCGTGCGCTTTCTTTTGCCAACACAAATATTTGACCTTTTCTGACAATCGGAACAGAAGATCAACCCAATAGATTTGATCTAGACCTTTCATTTGAATTTCTAGATCCTTCATTATCAGATCTCCCAAATTTCCTGGTAACTTTGAAAGAAAAGCAATTTTCTGAGCAATATCATTAAAAATATTAGCCTTAAAGACTTTAGCCACGAAATCTTTGCCAAACTGATCTAAATACTTTAAATCTTTCAATTCCATCCTACTAAGATCAGTTAAAATCTTTTTCTTTTCATATACTGGTTCTGGTACAAACTGTGTTTTTAACCAAATTTCAAATGTAGACAAACCAGCATTCATGACTGCTAATCTTTTGGCTTTGGATCCTCCCATCCACCAATCAAAAACAATACCTGCCATTCTTTTCTCAGCTAGAATCATGATAGACATATTATTCGTTTTGGTAGTGACTTGCATTTGATATAAAGATCCTATCCATATCCTAATAGATTCACCAGGATTGGATGAGTTATCAAGATCTAAAACATAGCCACTTGCATTTGCTGAAAACAAGTCTTCTTTGACTCTAGGATATTTTATAGCTTCTTTCAGAATATGAGCTTTATTCTGATTTTTTATAGATGGCAGAATAAATGATGGGAATTTAATTGCAGCCTGTTCTAATGTCATGACTTCCTTTTTTGACTCGAAAGGTTTATCTATTTTGTACGACGGTTTGGAACTACTGGTTAATCTTCCAGTATCCATGGAAGTTTCTTCTTCTGCACTTGACTTAGCTTCTTCTTTTGTAACCTCTTCTGAATCTTCCTCCAAATCCCAATAATTTTGAGCTGACATATCTACATGTAACTGTGGTATTTTCTTGGCCTTTTTCTTTTGTTTTCTCCTCCTTCTTTCTTCTTTTGCTTGCTTTTCTACTTGTTGTTCTTCATACAGTAGCTTAAGATTTTGATTTATTAAGTCAGCATGTTCTCCTAAATCATTTAGAACTTCTTCAGCATGAGAGCACCAAGTAGTTAAATAATTTCCTACTTGATAGACTTGGTCTAAATCCCCAGTTTCTTGAGAATTATGTTCTAACAGAGGAGCACAATCTGCTCTTGTGGGTGGCTGTCTGGTTCGGGATGAAGAAACACAGAACTTGGTTTTGGGTGGCCATTTTCCTCCCCTAACAAATCTTTTATTGGTAAATTGATATTCTTCTTCAGGTGAATAATTATGTACATGTGTTCTAAACATTTTATTTACAACAAAAAAGGGTTTATCTTCAGGAATATACAACTGAGTACTGGACCGGGGTGTACTGGTAGAAGTAGAAGGCTGTTCTTCTGGTATAGTAAGTTGTTTGTAAAAGGATCTTCTACTTTGGACTGAATCATCAACTGGTATTACATGTTTCTCTGGCATCACTATGGGCTTATGGATTTTGGGATCATAAGGATTCAGGATAATCTTTACACTCCCATCTGTAAGCGCCATTCTTTTGATTTTGCTATTTGCATTATCTGAAGGCAAAGACTTATACTGAACATACCAGTTATTGGGTAAGGATTCTTTTTCGTAATGTACACCTTCAATTTGTGCATTTCCTATCCCTACTGTGATACAGTCTTTCAGCACCGGTTGTTTCTGTTTAGGATGAACTGTATTGGTAAGCTGGAAGGCCGTCTGAACAATAACAGACAAGAATTCACTATCATCAACCATAGACAAAACCTGTACTCCTATCAAGGCTTTCCAACAGTCTTTAATATGGGAATCTGTTAGACTTATGGCATAATCAAGGAAAATAGTTCCATGCTGACAACCAGAAGATAAGTTTCCCAGTATGGCTCCTATCCTTGCATGATCATACTCATTATGCCTTGTATCAAATAATTCTGCTATACAAGGATTATTTATCCCATGTCTGAACAGAGGAGATAAACCAATTCTAATGGCTCCAAAATGTAAGTAATGAAATCTTCCTTCCTTATCTCATCTTTAGAAAATATATTCAAACCAATTATCTGTACAGCTGGACCTTTAATCTTGACTTTGATCTCTACTTCTTTAAAATAATACTTCTTTGAGAGTTTGAACAAGAGTGGAATTGGATATATTTCTTTAGTGTTTAACGCAGGAGGGTTCCAACTTTCAGGGTCTTCTACTTGTTCATGCTCATCATATTCAACATTTCTACTATCTACTTCTAATATTGATTGTTTATCAATAGTAGAAAAAGATCTCAACAAACTAGCCATATTGTAGATACAAACTATTCCAGAAATTGACTGAATAAGCTTTTATCTACTCAGCACGATGAAAAACAACGATGCTTTTTGAAGGCTTCCTGGCTTCTTTCAGATTCTGTCTATAGTATGTAATAGAACTCTAGGAACGAGATATGGCTCTGATACCAAATGACTCAAATGACTCTGCCAAATGACTCTGTGGTACCAAATGATAGCGCAAATGACTCAAACGACTCTGCCAAATGACTCTGTGGTACCAAATGACTCTGACCATTCAAACAGAGATCAAACATAAATGATGAAGCTTTCATGCACCTTCTTCTGCGTTACGTACCCCCGCACTATGCTTTCTTCTGCACTGCGTACCTCTGCACTTACACCGTGGATCGCCTGCGAACTTCTGATTAGGGCCAAATGAACAGTCCTCCAATGTGGCACAGTCAGTCAGATCCACAGATCTGTTCATGCGCCCGAGAGATTATGACCTAACAATAGATTCGCCTTAAGTTTTCTCCATGATTTAGATATAGCTTTTTAAAAACCAATCACCCAAAATTTCAGATTTTAAGATATTCAAATTTCACTAGTATCTAGCCAAGTGATCTCCTTTCCTTTTTATAGGCAAGCCTTTCACAATACCACGGTCCAAAACCATAATAACACAATACCATGAACCCAATACCTTGGATCAAATATTTGTAGATGCAAAACCACGGACCAAAACCATAGGATCAAATATGTTGGGATAAATACCATGAACCATTCATAAGATTCCCATGTGTACGTGCTTTTCTACATTGGAGTGAGTGAAACTGGGGTCCGCACCTTCTGAACAGAGCACCTGCATGTATGTCTACACTTCTTGGTCGGCGTACTTGCGGGTTCGTAGATTCTCTTAGGATCACCTGCGGGTATCTCATTTTCCATGATTTTGAGTGCATGAACTGAGATCTGCCACATGAGTGAGTTGCCATCAAGTACAACACTTGTACCATAGAGCCAAACCAGAATCATAATGCCAACATTGTTATCGCCCGAATTTGGGCTGGACTATGTATTTTCCTCAATGAGTTAATAAGAAGGGAGCTCCACCTCATGTTTCATAAATCGTATTTCTGTGTTTGAGAGCTGATGAGTTGATAAAGTATTGAGCAATGTTTCTATTTGAAAGGGAAACACGTTGGTTGGCTAGGGTATAGCCTGTTATAGACATATTTGGGCACTTCAACCCCAATCACATATGTCGATAAACCAAGGGTTCTCAAACCCCTAAAAGTGTTGTTTCACACCCTAAAATATCAAGGTCAACTGTATACATCATTTCCCAGAAGTTCTCCCTGAAAAACTACTCAGAACTAGTCAAAACTGGACCATACATACGGCTCCATGCTGAGGGTGTGTTGCATCTAACCTGTTACACACAAGGGGTATAATGCATAGTGAAAAGTCCTTCTGTAGGGTGCAATGTGCGAGGGTAGACAAATGGAAGAGGTAGTTTGCTAGGTGGAAACTTAAATAATCTTCTAGAAACTACTCATATGACACTTGCCTCTCTGAATTCGCCCAGGGATGAGTAAGAGATCATGAAATATCCAAGTGGAACGAAGAACTATTAGTGAAATGACACTAATCAAAAACCTAGAAGTTGACTCACCCCTTTGCAAATATCTATCAATGGATCCCTCATCCCAGAGATCCAGAGGCTGGAATTTTGTAATTTTTAAGGAAGTGTTGTTGGTTTCTCTTTGAGACATTGTATTGTTGGGTGATCTCGCTTTTCATTAGGTGAAGAGGGCTTTCATGCTGGGAGGATGATGCTAGATCAGACAACTGGGTTGTAATACTCTCTTCTACTTCTATTATCAATAAAATTATTTGAGTTTTCCTCCATATACTTTTGTACTTGTAAATCTTCTATTTGTGAATGCAATTGTATGGTTAATGTACTTCTGATTCTGCATTGTTTATGGTATTATAGATCTCTATGCTTTGATGGTATTTTGCTACTTTGCCTCTATAGGTGTTCTTTGAAGTGGGACAAGTGAGAAAGGAGTGACAAGCTCTATCAAGGGAGAGAGGAAACAAGTAAGGATCCAAGCGAAAGATTAAGGTTGGTGCTCTTTGCTTCTCTCTTATCTATCATCCATAAACGAAAACACAAGTTACTTTGAATTTTTTGTTTCTAAGATAGCTACCCATCTTAGTGGGACTAGAAGATCAAATAGTGACACTAAATTTTCCTAGAAACAAAATGGCGAATCCACTGGGAATGAATAGTTTGTTTGTTTTGTTACTGTTGTTTGCTTTATAAGCTACAAACATAGCCTGCAGTTAAACCAGTAGCCTTTGAAATACACTTGCCATGCAAATGCAAAGTAGATCAACGTTGCTTCAGTTAATCTCTGGGTTGGTTTATGAACTGAACACTTGACTTGCAAACATCCTAACTGCCCTGGTGGTAGCTCAATAATCTCATAAGATCACACCCTTATACTTTGTTGTTACTATCCATCATAAGCTCAGCCTAAATCACTGAACTTATCTGCAAATTGTGAGTGAAAACCAAGCTCAGTTTCATACTCTAGTCCATCGCATTGTCTCTCATTGGCAGTCTGGATGCATCGCACCTCCTGTGTGCTGCAAGTGAGATGCATCCCTATTTCCATTAAGGACAAGTGCGATGATTGAATGAGACTGTTTCCCTCTCTGGAATTTTGTTTTTTCTTCATTGTTTTCAGCTCTATTTAGTAGTTTTGCAACCTATGATCAGTATATTATTTTTGAAACCTTCTTCCTTCACATTGTTCGGCCTCAATTGTTCAGGAATTGCGAATGTTTTTTATGTATTTTTCATCATTTACAGTCCTCCTTTGCAAATAGTAGCTTAATCGAACTGTCGTCTTTTGATTCAAAAGTCTCGCAACTATCATTGTGGGTCGAAAAGAAGAGTGTCGTAAAGTCTTCCTCTTCTAGATAGTCGATTGTATTTTTGCCATTGTATTTGATTTGAATTGCCAGTATTTGAAGTGTCGAAAGAAGTCTCCCGTTCAAAATTGAAAGTGTCATCTTAGTCTTCCTTTCATTTTGAAAAGAAATTGCTAAAGTGTCACTTTGAAGAAAAGTAGTTCAGATCTGTACTTAGTTTTCTTTTTGGCATTCTCACATTAAGAAAACAAAAAAACAAATACATGCATATGCATTTGCATTTAGACTGCATGTGGAAATTGATTTAGGAAAAGTGCATCTAGTGTGTGCTCTCTGCTCTCTGTTGAAAGAATCATACTCTTCTTTCCTTAGTAGCTAGGATTTTCATTGCTAAAAGAAAAAAAAACGACTCTTTATCATTTTAGGTTGCATATTTAGGAATTTTACATCTACATCACGCAGTGAACCTTGAAAGGAAAACTTCTTAAGAAAGATCAACTATAAAATAAACCTTAATGAACATAAAAACGCTTTGGAACCTAGCGCACAACATCTAGAAGTCTAGGCTAGAGACGTATTCCAACGTCGTAAAGCGTGGTAACTATCGTTTTCATCGAAGGTTGGGTGATTCCTCCTATTTGAGATGAAAAGTGTCAGTATGGACTTGTGCTTCTCGTACCGTCGAGTATATATTGGGAGAACATAATAGGATGATATCCTTTATCCTTAGGAAGCTATGTCTGCTGCCCTATCGATTGCAATGCATAGAACACATCATTTAGGAAGATTGACTGCCATATGTAAAATCCTTGGTAATTTCTCTTTAATTTACCACCAAGGTGTATATTGCAGTTTTGCAATTGGTTTGGTAATCCCTCTGTCTAGATTTCCAGAGTAGTCACTTTCGTTCCTTTTCGACTCCTTAAAAGAAAAGGTCCATCTGAGCACTTGTGTTATAGCTCCAAATCTCACTATTATGGTTTGTGATGCTGCACTCATGGCCTAGGGCAACCCCTCCTTCCAGACCTGATCCAAAATCTAAAAAACAGTGTTTTATTCCCTGTACACGACATTTCCCTGAGTTAAACGCGTGTATATGCGGGTTCATATATACCCAACCCGCGTATATGTATTAAAACACTTGAAAAAATAATAAACTCATTATTTTCGAGTGGAGATCGTGGGTTTTACCCGCTGATCACCTGTTAGTGCCCGTGGCCTCAACTGTTCCCAACCAATTCCTAACTAAAAAACTACTTTGGAATTGGTATAAAAAGACATCAAAGGGAAGGCCTAAGGGAGGAGAGAAGAGAGAGAAAGGTTATTATACTGATATTTTCCCCCTGATCAGGTCTGAAGACCCTTGTGCCTTCCGCACTTCCCCCATTTGTATAGGAAACCCTTATTTCCTTGTGATTTGATGTTCATCCCTTAGTTATGGCATCATGGAGTGAGTCTTGGAAGGAGATATGCTAGAGGCTTGAGGCGGGACGGATCCAAAAGGAGGCTGATCTTGGAGCCTGCAGAGGTTGCTCAGGTGATATTACGCTTTTTGTACTTTCTACTTGTCTATAATAAAGAAACACGTCTTGATTCCCGATATGCTTCTTCTTTATGTTTATGATGTTCATGTTTGAATTTCATGAATGAATGGATGCCTAAAAGTTCATAACTAACTTCCTTCTTGTATAACATAAAGATGGTTTTTATGTAAATCTTTGTCCATATACCACTGCATTCTTTGGAATTGTTGGTTTGGCAGGGCAAAGGAGCGAAAGGGACGTGAAGTAGGGTTTGGACCCTTGAGGAACTACCTGAACGTAGGACCTGAGGTATGTCCTTCTTACTTTAGAATTAGCTTTTGCTAGCTTAATGGTTGTGTGTGTGCATGTTTCTTTGTTTAGACAACTTTCAGTCTGCTAGGGTTCCACCCAAAAGCCCTAGGTGATAAAATCCCTCAACAGAATTGGCGACTCTGCTGGGGACAACACTCTTGTTGTCCCTAGTTTGGGTGTTTGTCAAGCCTATCAGGGCTCAGTTGCTTGCTGGTTTATTGTTACTATCTGGTCTATTCTTGATTTATGAGTTTTACCAGTTTCTTGAGTTTGTTTTTTATTTTTCCTGAAACATTATATATATGTTGTTTTATTTAGTTACAGAAGCGTATAAATGCTTGTTGTCTGAAGTAAACCCGCGTATACGCAGGTTTCCTCAGAAACAGTCACGTATACATGCAGTCTGCACTAAGTCCAGTCACGTATATCTTGCAACTTTTAGGATTTATAATTGTTTTGTGTCTTTGAAGTTTGTCTGGTGCTTTCAGTCATGAAATAGTAATTTTTGTCAGTATCAGTTGTCTGTGTTACAGCAAACATCCTTACTCTGATTTCTCTCTAATTATAAGGAGTTTTGATCTTGTTTTGTGTTTGCAAGTGTCATCATCTTTTTGCTAAAAACACGCAAAATTTCTTGATTGGAATCTTGGCTGCTCTGAGTTATCAGAGCAGAAATATTGTTATCAATCTTTGTGTTCAACTTTGCTTTTTGGTGACTTTTTGTTTGCTTAACGAAATCGATTTTTATGACCATCTACTTCTTTGTTTCATCAAAGTTGTCATTTGATACTTTCTTGAAATTGTCTTTTTGATCTTTTTTGGTCTTTGTTACCAAAGCTTTCTTTGTTGCCTTCGATTGTTAAAAAGCCTTTTTAAACACATTTGTTTTTGTTGAGTTTTCATTCTTTGTAGGGTGTCAACTTGCAAAAAGTGTTTCTTGCTTGTTGTTTCAATCGCAAAGTGTCAGTTTTTGTTGAGAGAATTTTAAAAAAGAATTTGTTGTTGCTACTTTGAAGTGAACTTTTTGAAAAGTTTTTGTTTTGCTTTCTTGAACTTGCTTTTCATTTAGTTTCCTTTTGGTGAATGAAAGTGTTTTATGTTATCTTAAGTTTTGCTTTTAGTATTTAGACGAAATGAATTGTAGCATCTCATATTCAATCTAAATATTGTAACTGGAAAAATTAAATTTGATAACCAAAGCAACTTTCATTTCTTGTTTTTTTCCTGAATTATTACACCTTCACCATACTTTGCATTAGTTTGCATTGTTAAAGCATTAGCAATTCTTTTGGGTTTTGTGTGTGTGAAGTGTGTTGCAAGAAAAGAAAAGAAAAAGTTTTTGCTTTCTAAGTGTTTCCTACAACGCATGTAGAGTACTCTTTTCATCGAAAGAAAAATGATTGCATTCATATAGTTACTTTTTCTTTGATTTTTGGTTGGGTCACACACACATCATCAAGTTTCACTTCCATCATCCTTTGACTTAAAGAACAGCCCTGAAAATCAAGCGCTAATTAAAATCAACTAGAAATTTTTCTTTTAAGCTACATACACCAACAAGTTTTAGGATTTGAGGGCCTTGGATTAGGCGAGTGGAGAGTTAACTCTCCAAGGCCATTTAAACTGTCAAACATAGGAGTCTGAATAGAGAGTGCAAATCCAATAGCGTGAGGAAGACCAGGAAAGCTCCGGATCTGGGAGTTAAGCACGAGGGTTTTTGAAGATAGGGAAGAGAGATACCCCCTCTCCTACTTGTCCGATCTTACCTCACGATTGTTCCGCCTGGCTTCTACAATGAGTTGGTATCCATAGTTGCTTCTCCTAGGGAACTACATAGGTGGCTATGGAGGGGAATCCCGTGGCACCTGAGGTCGACGGTGTATCACTTTCAACGGTACTACTGAAGGGCACCCTTGCGAAGCTTGGGGGCTTGCATCGGCGTAGGCTATTGTTAGGAGGTTAGCGTAACTTCCTCTGTTACCTTCGCTGATAGAACTGGGTCGTCATTATCCCAGACTATCTTCGGAATGCCCCTTACTCCACTTTCTTGTATTTTGGTGTCCGGTCCTCATCACCCGGAGTGGAAATACTTGGAAGTTGTTTGACTGGATGACTTCTTTTAGGGATTTTATAGTGAGTGCTCTTTGCTCCTTGAATATAGTTGGCTTTAGGTATTTTTGTCTAGTCATGTTTTGACTTTGTGTTCTAAGTGACTGGCTTACCACTCTGCCGATCTTCAAAGACTTTTAGTCGTTCTTTCGGAAGTTGTGGAGTTGCCTCCTCAAGGGCAAAAGGTATTGATTGTGTGTTTATATTCCTTGAAAAGTCATTTCTACATTCCCGCAAGGGAAGGGTTTGAGAATCAGTTAGATATGGCCAATATTCCTATGGAAACCAACCAAGGTACCCTTCCAAAAGGGGATCCTTGTGCTTTTCCTTTCTTTGGAAACGTTGGTACTCCCTTGATGGCCACTTTGAATATTCCTAGGTTGAATGTTGGACTGCCCGTTTGGTTGTGGTCCACTCTGAATATTCCAAATGCTCTTGAAGCTTCTCAGTTGAATGCTTTATTTCAAGAGCATCACATGGGTGCTAATTGTTCATCTTCTTTCAAAGAGAAATCTGGGATTCCTTTTTCTCCTCCGTCTTGTAACAAGAAATATAAAAGGAGGAGAAAGAGGAAGTCAAAGAAGAAGAATAATTCTATCCCTGCATCTTCAACCTCTGCTAATCATGTTGGAGATGGGCCTTCAGCCGCTGCAAGTTATGCTGGGGGCACAAGTCTAGTCACTGCAAGTCATACTAGCACTTCATCTTCAACCGCTACTAGTCATGTTGAAGATGAGTCTTCAACCTCTGCTAGTCATGTTGGAGATGAGTCTTCAGTCGTTGCAAGTCATGCTTGGGGTACAAGTCTAGTCACTGTGAGTCATACTAGCAAAGAGTCACTGACCTCTACAAGTCATGTTTAGGACTCTCCGCAAACCACTGCTAGTCATGTTAGCGGAATGGAGGTTGATAAGAAACCTGGATGTAGAAGTTTTAAACCTAAGTTCCCTTGTAAGATATGCAAGGGAGATCATCTTACTCATTTATGCCCTGGTATTCCAGAGGTTCAAAGGGTATGGTCCGATTCTGAAAGTTCTTCTACTCCTAGAGTTGATATGGTTTCTCGTCAATCCCATCAACCATTGGTTGATCATGTGGCTGAGCCAGTGCAATCATTGGCCGATTACACTCCTCTTTTGGGGGGTGAAGCACCTAACAAAAGAGTCTGCTTAATTTCTAGTACAGAGTCTTCTAGTATAGGGGGCATTCTGGTTTCTTCGAATATTCCCCCTCCAAGTTCCAAGAGTGTTTCCTTTGATTGGGATAGTCTTGTTGAGCCTCGTCTTCCT
>APFE030254618.1:0-10526 GCA_000404065.3 Pinus taeda
ATGGGAGACAATGCATTTGAGCTCAGGATTCCCCCATTCCTGGGCCTGCACCCAGTGTTCAATGTGGACTGCCTTCGGCCATACTTTCCACCATTGCTAGACACATCCGACATTGCAGAACAGCTCCAACCCACAGAATTAAATCCAAATTGCATGGAACAAGCTGAAACTAATCGGATCATGGACACACAGATCAAGAACACTCACCAACAGAATATACAACTGTATCAAGTTGTCAAAGCAGGCCAACTCCTTCAGCATGGCAAGTGGTTCACCAGGGAACAGGTTCAGCAGAAGTTCCTCATCTCATGGAGGAGCTCAACGCAATGGGGACCATTGCTTCCTAAGGGGGGAGGAATGATCCAGGTGGATATTGGTGGCCACCTGCCAAGTCCACCTGGACCCCCACCATTGTCTTTCTAAGCATTTTCAGTTTTCTTAATTGTAGCACAACTTACTATTTTTAGGAGTTTTTCGGGTCCTGAACTTCCGGAGCCGTTTTGAGGCACTAAACGACGTTTTTTGAGGAATCCGAAGGCAACATGGGTCCATGCAATGGACCGATGTTGCCCGTTCCAACAATGATAGTGCTCGAATAGATCTTTCGAATGAGCTATTGTACACGTCAAACGGAGATCATATGCTAAAGTTACGACCCCGGGAAGTTGATGTACCAACTTACCCCCAAATGGGGCCCACAGTTTGGCGTTTCATCTCCTAGGGTTAGGTTTTGGAATGTTAAGGGTTTTTCATTGTTCCTAAACAATAAATAGGCCTTCGAGCCTCATTGTAACACAATTCAGAGGCATGTAGCCATCACATCTCTTCTCAGAGATAAGCTACCATCGCCCTAGCTAGTTTATTTCCATTTCTGATTGTAAGCATGTTTCAGCATTTTCCATTAATGAAATGAAGTATTATTTCCACTGCATCTTTGTGTTTATGGTTATCTCTGTAATTTGTTGCGTTCCTGTTTAAATCCGGATCAGCTTGGAAGAGAGGTAGTTTTGGGGCTCAACACCAACCTTGCCATTAATTTAGAGGGCAAGACAGTACATGTCGAAGTAGAGATCGTTGACACTAATCTTAACTATAATCTTCTACTCGGACAGAGTTGGACCCATGCCATGCATGTTGTAGCCTCCTCCCTTTTTCGTGTGATTCGTTTTCCCCATCAAGGGAAGATAGTCATAGTAGACCAACTATCCTTGTTTACCTCTTCCTCCTTGGATGGCAATGCTCCTTATGTTAAGCACATCGGTGCTCCTTATGAGAGTGTGGGGGTAGGACTCTTTAAAGATCCTACCTTAATGGGTATTTTTCTGCTCCCACCTCATGTTGCCTCTGTCAACATGATTTCGGTCAAGTCTAATCCTTGGTGGTGAGCTCCAGTATTGCTGCAATAATGCTGCAACTCCTGGGGCTTCCTTCTTTACTTTTATCAACCCAGTAGTTCGTAACAAACTTGGAAGCGATGGTGTTGTATGCACAAGTACTAGCTCTTACTACAAGCTGTCATTTGATCAGCTGGCACAAGTTCGCTAGGAAATTAAGCCAACTTCTATGAGTTCTCAGAAGAAGCTTTTACTGTGATGGAAGAAAGCTAACCCTATGGAGGCTATTCTACTTGCAGAAAGAGAAGGAAAACTGAAATGAAGTGCAAACCCTAGCAAACCCTAATTTTGCAAGAAAAGAGATAGAAACTACTGAAATGGGTGCCATTAACTTCTGAAAAGGTAAATTTCATTTATTCAAGCTACTTCTAAAGATAGATGGAAAGAAATCATCTTTTTGTACTTTTGGGTATTTTTATGTGGAATTATTATGCTTATGTTTCACTGATTGTGACTGTGCAGAGGTTTGGTGGCAAAGGAGGATGGATTTGGATTTTGCTAAAGAGAAGGAAGGTGTGGAAAGGTCCTAAGATGTCCCTCATACCCTTCTGGAGACTTCCATTGCGATCAGACTTTGAAAAATCGCTCGCATGAACTTCTACAGGAGGCTACAGGGGATCTACAAGAGGTTCTACAGGAGGATCTACAAGAGGAGGCCGAAAGTGGTTTTCGAGGTTTGAAGGGGGAAAAATGGTGGGAAAATGGAAATGAAGGCTGGATGAAGGTGTTGGAGGGTCTAGGACTCTGTCAATAAAGATCAGGAACGAAAGAGATTGTTGGATTTGTTCAAAAGGGGAAGAAAGCAACTTTGCACAAAAACGCAGAAATTAGGGTAGATTGGCGACATGAGGCGAATGAGTGGGGATATCTTGATAGATGAACTAGTATAGGTTGTGCTATGGAGGAATGATAAGCTGGAGTGTTCTACAAGTGAGCTGCACACTTGTTTCCCAAAACTGACCAAAGCAAAAACCGAAAAACAGAGTTTGTCTATTTTGACCTAAAAATCTGACCTAAAACAGAAACCCGTTGAATAGAAATTTATGTGAGAAATCCATGGTAAATGAACAAGAAAGGATCTAAGCATGTGAATCCAAACTAAGATATACTTGTCCAACTTAGAAAATCACACTAGCAATTTCATAATGGGCAAAAACTGTGTTTTTGGTGGCAGTAGTAGTGCCTTGACCTCAAATCATGATCCCAAGGAGGGAGAAAGGAGGTCAAACCCTGCTGGTAGCCTTTTTGGATATTTCTCTATTACTACAGCAAACTACTTAAGCAACTTGAAGCAAGAACAACTATTTTAACCATCAAAAGCAACCTATTTTACCAAAGCAAGATTTAACCTAAACAACAAAAATTATTCTATGAATGCAAGCAAAAACATATAAATATACAAAGGAGGTGCTAGGAAGCTTGGTTTGGGCCCTAACCCAAGAGCTTTAGCCCTCTAGAAAATATCAGTGCTGGTTCAAAACTGGATTCATCTTCATTGATCAAAAAATAGTTGTTACATCACAAAATTGTCTTCAAAAAGAGCTCAAAAATGAGCTGAGTACAAGGTTGCACAAAAGTGCGAAAATATACTATCAAATGGCTAACCTATTGAGGCTTGAAGCCTTCTTATTTATACAAGTGAGGACTCCCAATAGTCCTCCTAAACTTAAGGAACTCCTCTTCCTAAAACTGGAGATAACAGTAGCCCTACTTGAGTTGCTCCGCTGCCCCTTAGAATCATTGATGTGGTGGCCTTTGTACTCTGAGCTGCTGATGGAGAACTCAAGGAAGGGGTCATTAATGCAGGAGACACCCCTCCTATAAGTCCTCAACCTTGTTTCCTCGAAGTTGGCTGTCATTCTGCTCATAAATGCCTAGTCCTTGTCCAAAAAGTGTCCAAAATTTTGAAATAAACACTCATTAGACTATGTGGCAAAGTGACTATCCCCATTCACTCAATTGACATAAATATATTCAAGAACATGCACAAAACTATGGAGAATGGTGGATTAAATGAAAATAATAGACAAAATAATCCCATATAGTTACCCATTTTTGGGGCTCATCGTCACCCCTTGCTGAATGGGTTGCTCATCCTTTGAGCAACTAATCCAGTTCTTCATCTTTAATAGCTTTAACAGCCTCCCTGACATCCCAAGCTTCTGATGTTATATCTTCTTCTTTGTCATGAAAACCTTCTTTTCTGTCCACTTCCTCCCAATGTTTATGTTCTTCCTCCTCTTTAACCCCTTCCAACAGTCCTAGCAATAGTGGAGGACTGAACTTAAGGCCAATCCAATTGGCTTTCAAGGTTTGCATTGATTGTTTATATAGGGGCACTCTCATCATAGCCTCCCTCATTCTGGTTGGGGAATGATATTCCCTGATCTTTAGGCTATGTGACAAGGTATTCCACCTTCTCATGCATGCATAAAGGCAGCTATCACCAAATAGTCTCTCCATATCTTCAAAATGAGCGATAGCTTGTGCTTGTCTATCAACATAATCCGGGAGGACTTGAGGATTGTCTGCAAGGTGTTGATGGGCATAAATGAGATCTAAGGGGTTTTCTGGTTCTGCCCTTATCATGAGGGGTTCACTTAGCTCCTTTGTCATGATCCTTTGAATTTCCACGGCCCTCTTATCTTCATGGTTCAACCAGGAAGCCATAGCCATGAGCTATAGGTCTCCTAGTGCAGCATTCGGATCCCACAAGTTCATGTCTGGTAGTGACATATTATGGAGGTAAAATTCTACTAATTTGGCTCTATCCTCGGCCGAATTATTATCACATAAATGCATAAATTGCTCATAATTTCGGAATGGGATTGTGCCCCTCTGGGCCAATGTTTTGATCTGGAATTGGAGCCATTGGTCTTTGAGATATAGTGCATAGGATCTAGTTGGTTGTCTACACTCCAAGGCCTTCATTGCCCAGCTGGCCATGCAGGCCATTTGGGCTTCCTTTTCCTGCAACTGCTGTCTCAAAATCAACACTTCAGTTGTTGCCTGAGATTCCTTTTCTTGGTGTTGTTTCATCAACATTTCATCATTGATCTGTGGCTCTTCCTCTTGTTATTGTTTCTCTGCTGCTTCCTTATCTGCTAGGGGACCTTCCTGTTGTTGATGTCCTTTAAAAATTGGTGACTTGTCTCCCCTTTGAGTTTCTCATTTGTGTAACTGCTTTTTCAGCAGCTCATTTTCTTCCTATAATTGGGCTCTTCTAATGCTCTCTGTGTGTCTTACCATGCAACTCCCTTCTCAACTCTCTCAACTGGTCTTCCATGTGCCATATATCTTCAACTCCTTTAGATTTAGCAATCTGCATCTAGGTGTGGGTTCTGACCCTTTCTTGTTCTAGTTCAAAGAAAAGAGGCACAACGAATTTCTGTGGGATGATCTTCCCACCTTCTAGCAGATTGTAATATGAGCCTAAATTAGGCTGAAGGCTTGGTTCAAGTATCTCTTTGGCCTTGCCTTCCTCTTGTGACTGTTATGTTGCCTTCTCTTCTAATTTTTCAGCTTCTTTTAGCTTGGCTAGTGTTTCCTGTAGAGAGGCTTGAGCTTCCTGTAGGACTGCTTTGGAGTCCATCACTTTGATTCTTTCCTTCCAGGTGGAGGTTTTGGGACTCCCTCTCTCGTAGGTGATAGAGATCTTAGAGGGAGATTCCTCCTTCTTCTCAGCAGGTGCATCTTCAATGATAATGGGTTCTTTGGATGGTGGTTGGGGCTTGCCCACCTTAATCCTGGTGCTCCTCCTAGCTTTGAAATACATGGATGTTTCTCTTTTTCTTTTTCCCTTTTGTTTTGTTGGAGTGCTCAATGCAGCAAGCACAGTTGTTGCTTCCTTTGCCAATGTTTCAGGGGATGTTTCTTTCTTCTGCTCTTTTCCTTCATCTTCTACAATCTTTTCTATGTCTGTTGTTTTTGCTTGTGTCTCTGCTATCTCTGGTAGTCTCTTTTCCTTTTCCTGTTGGGTCCCTGCCTCTCCTGTGGTAGTGTTTTTCTAGGACTTCTTGGGTTTTTTCTTCTCAACTTCTGTTCTTTTCCTCTTCTCTGTTTTTGAGGTTGTTTTCTTTTCTGCCTTAGGTACAACAGTGGATTTGTCAAGTTCCTCCTCTTCTTTCTGCTTCTCCTATGTTTCCTGTTCCTCATCTGTTTGAATATTTTGTGTCTCCTCATGAGTTTCCTTCTCAATTTCCTCTTTCTCTTCCTCCTCCTCACTATTAGATGGGCTAATGTCCTTAGTCAACGTTTTGATGTCATCTCCCCTAGACATATTCCTGAAAATTTCCCAAGCTATGGGGATGGTGTATGTGTGTAGGGCATCTTCCACCAATAATTTAATGAGGCCATGGTGGGCCAGCTGGTCTGGGACTCCTACATTCAACTTGGTGCCACATTCTATCAAGGACTGAAGGAGGAAATATGGGAGACTGAGTTTCCTAACTGTAGGTAGGTCCATCCCATATCTCAATTCATGCAATAACCTGAAGTGATAACCATAAATTATATTGAACCTTCCTTCACAAGTGATATATTTCATTATCTGGTAGCTGAATTCATTCCATGGAGGAGGTAAGCTTGTCCTTCTAACCCCATTTTTATCCTCTACAGGATGCTCCTTAGGTTGAAAAAATGTCTTCTTAGAAACCTGTCCCAATGTTTTTTCCTCCTTGCTCCATGGGAGCCCAAGTGGAAGACCTGTGATTCTACTGATAAAATCGGGTGTAAGCTCTAGGGTTAGACCCCCGAGGCTAACTGTAGATGTGTTTTCGAATGGGTCTTAAGGACATCAAAAATTCTTCAGTCACCTCATCGTCATATCCATGAATTCTTTCAAAGAAAGACATCCAGTTTGCCCTGGTGAAGAGGGCCACCACCTCGGGATGCCCATGAAATTTGTTGGAGTTCAAAGGCTCCTTTCTCAGAAAACCTCCTGGCATGTTGTTTAGTGGTTTCTGAAAGTGCTAAGGTGAGGAAAAAAACAACAATTTCCAACATCAGAAACAGAGGGACAACTGAGTTTTGTTTCTTTTTTGAAACTATAGGAGGAATTTCCCGTATGCTTCTTCTTCACAACACCAATTTGCAATTTTCCCTTTCTTCAAGCTATTCTCACTCCTGAATTTGCTTCTTGGTTCTTGGAAGAAATCAATACTTTGACAGAACTGGGACTATATAAAACAGTGGTTTTTCACATAGTAGACAGACTTGAAATTTCGTTTCCTTCCCAGGTTTGATTTCTATGATTGCATCCCCCTTTCTTTACAGCAGAATGTGAGGAAGAAAAAGGAAGATTTTGAATGCAAAGAAGGAAACAGAGAGACAGTGTGGAACTCAGAAAAGACACAGTAGACTTTTGAATTTCTCTTTCCTTGCTTTTCTTCAACCAATATTCTATTTTTAATCCACCACCTTATCTAGACATATCGTATGCAGAGTAGGTTTTCGAGCCTACCTCATTCCCAGCTCGAATTTGATGAAAATTCTAACCTTTTCTGCTGCGGAGCTACTCTCTGTCCTTCCTATAGAAATCCTCCTGTAGACAGTGTTCCTGCTCTTGTAGGATGCAGTAGTGCTCCTGTAGAACCCGATAGGCGGGAGGGTTTTGAAAAACTAGCAGAAAACTCCTGGTTCGTTGTTCTGAAGGTGGTAGATGAGTACTGCAGTCGAGGACGTCATAAATGAAAGTGAAACAAAGGGTGGTGGAGCCTTAGATTGCACTGCACTTAACTGCTAGCGTAATCCACAGTGAGGAGGTGAGGTGGCCGGATGGGTACGATATCCCCATCTGAACCATTGGTCCTACGCCAATGTAATTATGGTTCTTCATGTCGCCTGAACGCCATCACCTTCCTTAGTCCTATTATACGCCACCACCACTATTGGTTTCGAATGTTTCCCTCCTGAGTTGACATGCCACACGTGTTGACTGCGTATCTGATCGGCAGTTTGAATTGGACGTGGCTCAATTGAATTCCACAAGGGTGTGTAAACTGGACGAGGGTGGCTAATTAGCTGGCCACCGATTCTGCTTAATCGTGACCATTCTCATAGTTCATGCAGTTTTGAAATAATATTCATGCAATCGAGGAATAGGTTTAGCCACTTACCTGCTTAGTCAATGTTGTGTTATGCATGCTTCGAACTTTGGCACTTCATCTCCTCATTTGCTGGTGCTGGTGGTGCTCTGCATGCTCGGCCTTCGGCTTATGCTGATGATTTCTCGATCAAGATCCGCTCCTTACATGCTTCATACTTCCTCTTGCACTGACCCTATCTCTGGAGTTTGTTTTTCAAAGGGATCAACTGCTACAAGAATCCTACAGGATTTCCCATAGTTGCTTCTCCTTCTAAAATTCAGGTTGATGCTTCAGCAGGCTTTAAAAAAAAAGCTGACAAAGGTTCTGAATGAAATAAATAGCAGCTGGGAGGTATCAGGTAAGAATAAGCGAGTAGAACGCTGCTATTTTATTTGTCATCATTTTTTGTATGTTTACAAAATAAAAGAAGCAGAATTTCTATATTTTGTCTGTGCAGGGAAAGAAATGCAAGTGGAAGTGTGAGTGCATAGGGGTGGAATGGAGAGTTAGGTAGATGGATGGTGGCAGGGAGGTCCACAAGCCTTCTAGACAAACTTCCAGCCCTCTGGTTCTTTTCTAAACTTGATTTTGGCCTTCCTGTAGTTTCTACAGGATCCTCTTGTAGAATACACAGAGTTCCTTGTTAGGACGCGGAATTTTCAAAACAAATGAGACTGAGGCATGGAACAGGATAACGGTGATGGAGGGATGGACCATGAAGGGTGTATGCAACTTGGCCATGTCTTTTTCTCTTGTGTGACCCTCCTACAACCTGCAATTTATTCAAAAGAAGTTAGGTTTTGTTTTTTTTCTTTTCTCTTTTTTCTCTTTTTTTTTTTAGACAGCTGGGGCACCTCCAGGAGGTTTTCACCCTCACTGCCTGCCCTGGGCACCTCCAAGAGGTTTTCACCCAGGGATCTTTTATTCTTTTTCCATTTTTTTATGTTTTCTTTTTTCTATTTTTTTTTCTTTTTTCCTGTTTTTTTCACCCTTTTTTTTTTTTTTGCTCAGGGTGTGGGTGGAGTTGAGACAGGGACCTGCTCCACTACCAACATTGTTTTTCCCAGGTTCTCAATGAACTCCTACTTGGAAAGGGGCTTCCTGTAGATCTTCAATATATTCCCATCAATGAGCATGGGGATGGCTTCTTCATCTATAGTCTGGAAAGGACTGAACCATTTTCATTGCATTTTTCTACTGCATATGGTCCCAGCCATCTTGTCCTCAGTTTGCCCTTGAAATCTTTATATCTTGAATCATACAGTAGCACCCAATCTCCTTGCTGGAATTTTTTTTCTTTGAGGTGTCTGTCATGCCATAATTTTCTTTGAAGTTGGACTACCTCTGAGTGGAGTAGGGCCTGCATTCTCTATTCATCCAATCCATTTAGCTAAAGCAATCTTTCCTTTTGTGCATGGCTGAGATCTACGTCTAGCTGAGCTGCCATCCTTAATGTGTTATATTCAAATTCTATTGATAGTAGAGCCTTCTTCCGATAGACCAGCTCATAGGGTGGAAACCCTATGGTGGTTTTCCAGGTGGTGTTATAGGCTCGGGTGGCCTCAACAATCGATCTGCCCATTCTTTTCTAGTGCTGCTCACTACCTTAGTCAAAATCCCTTCCAAAGCTCTGTTGGTGACTTCCACCTGTCCATTTGCTTGTAGATGATAAGGGGTGGAAGTTATGTGCTTAATCTTGTGGTGTGTGAGCAGGTCTTCAACCAAATTGGAGGTAAACTGACTCCCTTGATCTGTGACTAACTCTCTTGGGTAGCCAAACTTGTAGAAGATATTTTCCCTCAAAAACTCAGCTACTTTTTCTTTTGTTTCCACTTTGATCACCTTTGTTTCTACCCATTTTGTCAGATAATCAGTACACACAATGAGGTAAGATTTATGTTTTGAAGGAGGGTTGATAGGACCCACAAAGTCCATGCCCCACTTCTCAAATGGCTAGAAAGTCACTTGAGGTTGCAGGGGCATCTCATCCCTTGGAGTTGGCTTCCCCATCCTTTGACATCGGTCACATTTGCTAATGTATCTCCTGACATCTTGATGAAGAGTGGGCTAATCGTAACATGCCTGCAAAATTTTGAAAGCAGTCCTCTTTTTTGCAAAGTGGCCCCCACAAGGCCCATCATGACAGGTTAGGAGGATGTCAAAGACTTCCTCCTCCCTGACACATTGCCTCAAAATCTGATCTGGGCCAAGTTTAAAAAGATTGCCCCCAATCCAAATGAATGGGGCGCTTTTCCTCACGATCTTGCTCTTCTCTTTTGAGGACAGGTGTGGCGGAAACTGTGTTGAAACCAAGTAATTTTCTATATCAGCAAACCATGGAGAGAGTATTGAAATAGCAAATAAGTGTTCTTCTGGCATTTGATCATCCACCATTCCTTCTTCACCTGTAGGCATACCTAGTCTAGACAAAAAATTAGCTACAACATTTTCCTTAGCTGGCTTATCAACAATAGTCAAATCAAATTGCTGCAATAAAAGTAACCATCTAATGATACGAGCATTTACATCTAGTTTATTCATCAAATACCTAATTGCAGCATGATCAGTGTGTATGAATGTTTGATAGCCAATGATGTAGTGTCTGAACTTGTTTAGGGAATGGACTACAGCTAAGAGCTCCTTTTTGGTTACAGTGTAATTTAATTCTGCCTTGGACAAGTTTTTACTTATGAAATATATGGCATAAGGCAGTTTCTCTTCAACTTGCCCTAAGGTTGCTCCTATTTCTTTGTTTGAGGTATCTATGTGAATGTGGAAAGGTAGGGCCCAATTTGGACCTCTCAAGATTGGAGCAGTTACCAACTTACCTTTCAAGGCATCCATAGCCTCTTGATAGTTGTTAGTCCATATAAACTCAACATCTTTTCCCAAAAGACCAAACAATGGAGAGGCTAGCTTACTAAAATCTTTAATGAATCTTCTATAATACCCTGCTAAGCCTAGAAAACTTTGAACATCTCTTACCTTTTGAGGAGGTGGGACCCTTTGGATGATAGCAATCTTGTTGGGATCCACCTATAATCCT